>CAVLFC010000094.1:0-39706 GCA_963668005.1 Melieria crassipennis | reverse complement strand
CTCCAGGCGCCTCTGCTTCGCGCGCGCCTTCTCCAGTTGGTCACACCAAGAGATACCAGGGCCTCTTCCACTTGGTCCTTCCACCGGAGACATGGCCTCCCTCTTCGCCGTCGACCTCCAACCATCGCATCGAACACCTTTTTCGCCGGAGCTTCGTCGTCCATGCGGCAGACATGACCGAGCCAGCGTAGCCGCTGGATGTTAATTCGCTGCGCTACGTCCATGTCCTTATACAGCTCATACAGCTCGTTATTGGTTCGTATGCGGTAGTCGTCACCAACACGAACAGGGCCGAAGATTTTGCGAAGTACCTTCCTCTCGAACACTCCAAGGGCCGCTATGTCGTTTCGTGTCATTGTCCATGCTTCAGCGCCATAGAGGAGCACGGGCAAGATAAGCGTCCTATAGAGCGCAAGTTTTGTCGGTCGAGAGAGGTCTCTACTTCTCAATTGCCTACCGAGACCGTAGTAGCACCTGTTGGCAAGAGTAATCCTTCGCTTTATCTCCAGACTGACATCATTGCTGCTGTTGATGGCGGTGCCAAGGTAGACGAATTCCTTGACAACTTCAAAGGTATACCTGTCGGCCTCGACGTGAGACCCTAGCCGCTGCGAGTCCCTGCGTGTAGACAGCATATACTTCATCTTGCCCTCATTTACCACCAGACCCATTTTGGCAGATTCTCTGTCGATAGCAGCAAATGCAGCGGTGACATCTCGCTTGTTACGCCCGATGACATCAATGTCATCAGCGTAGGCAAGGAGCTGGACACTTTTGTTGAAGATTGTGCCATTACGATGTACACTGGCCTTGCGCAGAACACTCTCCATGGTGAAGTTGAAGAGGTCGCAGGACAAAGGATCGCCCTGTCTGAAACCTCGAACGGTATCAAAGGGGTCGGAGAGGTCACTTCCAACCTTGACGGAGCTGCGCGTATTGCTCAACGTCGCTCTGCAAAGTCTAACGAGCTTTGCAGGGATACCAAGTTCAGACAATGCGGCATATAGGCGATCCCTTATCGGGCTATCGAATGCTGCCTTGTAATCGATGAAGAGATGGTGTGTATCGATTTGGTTTGGATCGATGAAGAGATGGTGTGTATCGATTTGGTTCTCATGGGTCTTCTCCAGGATTTGGCTTACCAGGTCTAAAGCCGCACTGATAAGGTCCAATCAGCGCCTTGGCGAGTGGCTTTAATCTTTCACATAGTACGCTCGTCAGGACCTTGTATGCAATGGGAAGTAGGCTGATACCCCTGTAGTTGGCGCATATTGTTGGGTCGCCTTTCTTCAGCACAGAACAAAGGGCACTGAGGTTCCAATCGTTGGGCATTCGTTCCTCCAGCCATATTTTGCAAATGAGCTGATGCATGCACCCAATCAGCTCACCGCCGCCGGCCTTGAACAATTCAGCTGGTAGCCCATCCGGCCCTGCAGCTTTGTTGTTCTTGAGTCGCTGGATAGCGACCCGGACCTCGTCATGGCTGGGCGGTGGCACATCCACACCGTCGTCGTCGATTGGTGCCATCTGGACATCTTCACCACTGGCGGTATTGTTCCTTTCGTCGCCTGCGAGCAGCTTGGTGAAGTGCTCCTTCCACAACCTCAGCACACCCTGCGCATCCGTAACCAGATCCCCGTTTTCGTCTCTGCAAGAAGATGCCCCGGGCTTAAATCCTTCCGTGAGACGCTTAACTTTTTGGAAAAATTTTCGGGCGTCATTCCTGCTCCTGCACTCCTCGATTTCCTCACGCTCGCGCCTTTCTTGCTCCCGTTTCTTGCGTCTAAAAAGGCACCTCTCTTTCTTCCTCTCCTCCCGGTATTTTTCTGTCATGGCTCGCGTGGCGGCCGACTGCAGGGTCTTCTTGTAGGCAGCATTCTTCACTGCAGTGGCTGCGCGACACTCTTCATCGTACCATTGGTTTTTTGGTGGTGGGCGTCGAAAACCAAGGACATTTTCTGCGGCGGCGCGCATAGAGTGGGATAAGTGAGCCCATAATCCGCCGATGTCATCAGGTGGAGAGGGGGAGCGACCGAGCTGGTTAGAGAGTTGAGCGGAGTAGGCTTCGGCTACCCCTTGTGATCGCAGCTTACTGATGTCCAGCTTTCTTCGCAAACTAGGTTGTGCGGTCTTCGCTGCGCAAAGACGCATGCGTACCTTGGCTGCAACAAGGTAGTGGTCCGAGTCGATGTTGGGTCCTCGGAACGTGCGCACATCTAGAATGCTAGAAGCATGCCTTCCATCAATCACAATGTGATCAATCTGGTTGCGGGTGGATTGATCGGGGGATAACCAGGTCGCCTTATGGATATCGAGGTGCTGGAATCTGGTGCTACTAACTACCATGTTTCGTGCCGCGGCGAAATCGATCAGCCTCAGACCGTTGTTCGAAGTGGTCGCATGGAGGCTGAACTGCCCGACTGTGGGGCCAAAGATACCTTCTCGCCCGACCTTTGCGTTGAAGTCCCCGAGGACAATTTTGACGTCATGGGCCGGGCACCCGTCGTAGACGTCCTCGAGCTTCGCATAGAAGGCATCCTTGGTCGCATCGTCCTTCTCTTCCGTCGGGGCGTGCGCGCAAATTAGGCTAATGCTAAAGTATCTAGCCTTGATGCGGATCGAAGCCAGCCGTTCGTTCACCGGAGTGAACCGAGAGACGTGGTGGCGAAGTCTCTTGCTGACCACAAATCCGCAGCCAAATTCGTGCTTCTCCGCATGGCAGCTCTAGTAGATGTCGCAGTCTGCTCGCTTGGAGCAACCTTGTCCTGTCCATCGCATTTCCTGGATGGCGGTGATGTCAGCCTTACATTTCGTGAGGGCTTCCGCCAGTTGGATAGAGGCACCTTCCCTATAGAGGGTCCGGACATTCCAGGTGCATATCCTCAAATCATGGTCCTTGAATCGTTTGCTGTGGTCGTCAACATTGTGGGTTCCTTCCGAGGCTTGCTTTTTGGCTTTAATTGGTAGATGATTTTCCGTGGCGGGCACCAAACCCTGCGCACAACCCAAATTTTAAGTCCTGGGGATTGGACTCGCTGCACACATTAGTTCACTATTCAGCGGATGCCAAATAGCTATCCAGAAGGGCCGCGCGGAGGCTGTGCATCAGCTTGGATTGGACAGGGACAAGGATCGTTCTGGCGTTCGCCTGGTTGAACGCAATCAGAGACTTTACCTTGTATGTCCGCTCCCTTCCTTGCACGATATTAAACACGATCTAATTCCAATAGAGTTCCTCAAGAAAAGTAATACAGAAATCAAATGGAAACAATGGAGAAAAATAGACAATTGTATAACTCTAAACTGCACTATTGCTCCATTAATCGACTTAATTCATGATCTAGAGACTCAGCTACCTGCTTTTAAAATGCATTGTTTTGTTAAACGTTCCCAACAAAATTATTTTGAAAATAAAAAAAAAATATAGCAGCTAATGAACTAGTACTGCAAGTTGATTTTGCTGAGAACTATCGCCTAACCTGCCAAAACGAAATTCAAGATGCCCACTTCAGTTACAGCCAAGTTACAGTTTTTACGTGTGTTGCTTGGGTTCCTGGTGAAACTAAGTCGTTTGCTGTTATCAGCGATGAATTGACTCACAATAAATTCGCTGTTTATTGCTTTATTTCAAAAATTGTGAACACATTACAAAAAGAATACGAAAGAATTACAAGCATTTATATTTTTTCAGATGGGAGCAGTTGCCAATTCAAAAACAAATTTATTCTTTCTAGTATTCCTAGACTCGCAGCAGAATTTAATTGCGGAATATTGGAGTGGAACTTTTTCGCCACTTCACATGGCAAAGGTGCTGTAGACGGAGTAGGTGCCGTAGTAAAACGAAAAGTCTGGCAAATTGTCAAAGCAAGAAATATCACGCTCGAAGATGCTCAATCTTTTTATGAATGTGCTAAGAACAACATTTATGGAGTCCACCTTTTATATATCTCTGGAGAACAACTTCAAGCTTTTTCTAATCAACTGTCAGAGTTATGGCAAAATTTTCCGAAAATCAAAGGAGTTAAAAGTTTGCATTGGTTTTCATATTTCGACAGTCAATTTATTGAAGTAGCTCGAACCGCTTATTCATCAAAGAAGAAAATTAAAATAAACCACACTAAAAACTTGTAACTTTATTTTCACTTATTTATTACTGTTATGTTACTTGAATTTAACTTGTTATGTGTTATTTTTATTAAAAGTTGAAGTGTTATAATGAACATCATTATATAGCTCATGATATAGCTAATTAAAAAAAGGTAAGACAAAATTCTCAGCCGCCGTGGCTCAGTTGGTTAGTGCGTTGGACCGCGAGTCGAAGGCAGCAACCGCAGGTTCAAATACTGCCTGTAATAACACCTAAAAAAATAACGGGAAAATTCGTTTTCTCTTTCGGTGGCTGTCCTCTCAGCTGGAAATGGCAAACCTCTGAGAGTAAAAATTGCTTATGAAAAAGCTCCCAACCTGCCGTTCGGAACCGGAACCATAAAACTGTAGGTCCCTTCCACCCGCGTACAAATTCACACGCACAACACGGGTGGTTGCGGGAAGCTAGGCCTTAGTCTCGCGTAAGCGGGCTGTCGTGCCAGTCAATTAATTAATTAAGACAAAATTCTCATATTTCATAAGACTACGAAGGAAAGTTGTCCTTTGAACTTCAATTGCATGTATATATATAAAAAAAAAGTTCCCAAAAATTGCTAAATTTTGTATATTTCTATAAGAGCTTCAAAAACACTTCTTTTTTTTGTCGCGTCCGTTTCATTGCATAATTGCTTATTATTTTGTACTAATTTGTAATAAATCTTTCCAATATATTTCTAAAAAGTAGCACTTTTTCAGCGCGTTAAAACACTAAAAATACATTTCAACTCTTTATGTTTCTTTCTTGTTTTTTGTGTAATTGAAAGCGTGCGAATGTCGCGTCCGTGCCACTGGGAGATGCCCATATTCTAAAAGCTTATGCAAGCCAAGGTTTCAAAATTTTGAATCAGGTTCCAACATTTATTTTCAACTTTCCGATGACCTTAAGGCGCAATGCATACGATGTGAAGCTATCTTTGCTATTAACTGGCTCAAAAAAGTTGAAACAGTTCCTCCCTAGTCACCTAACGGGCATTTAATTAAATATACAAGGGTTTACTTGAACCCTGAGCCCAACAACACTCCATCTTCAAAGATATAGTAAACAAATATAACAATTCAAGGATATAACAAAAGAACAGCTGAAAAAACACATTATTTAATAAAATTTATGCCGAAACTTCTGCAGGGAGTTCCAATAAGAGAAGCATGTCCATAAAGTTATTAATTTTTGGACAAAACTTAGTTTCAATTAAATTTTTGCTACATAACCTTATCTTGTACGCAAACTTTTTCTGAGGTGAATTCATAACACATTTTGTTTTTGGCCCTTCTTTTACAATTTGGTCAAGTTTTTGTTATTAATATCTTAATAGAATAAAAGAACTAAGTTTATGGAAAAAATAAAAAATATTTTGTTTTTGAAAAATTACTTTAAGTGATTTATTTTTCATACGAAAAAACTACGTACCCCTTGTACGCAAACTTATTCTGACTAGTGTACATGCATTAGATATGATTAAATGCACAAATTTGTAAGTACGATTCTTCGGAACCTTTAATTTTTTTATGTTTGACAACTGGGGGCCTAGAGTGGGATAAAGTCGTAAGGATAAAATAATACATCGCGGCGAGAAGTCATTTACGCCAAAATTAGCGAAACCTTAGCATTCAAGTGCTCATAAGGAGATACAAATTTCTTCACGCAGAAGGTCGATCGCAAAATAACATGAAAAAAACTTGTTCTTATTAACTGACACACGTCGGGAATTGCCAGCCAATGTCAGCCAGAAACAAAAATTCAAAATTTACAATTTTCATTCGCTGATCAACACAACAACAACGATAGCACATCGCCCTTCATTCGCTTCATTGAAAATAACAGTAACTTCTATGGCCGGCATCGAGCGCACGAACTCGCTCTGCACCACTCGGCACTTACCGAAGTTGACAATAACAGAGATCATCTTCGCACGAGAAATTAACAGAGACAAAAGTTCTGTTCAACAAACTCTGTTATCTCCTCCCTGATGCTTTCGGCCTTCACCCGAAATTCAGATTGCTTCGCTAGTCGACATGCGCATTCTGTATACTGTTTATTCTGTAATTTAACATATATGCGACGGTTTTAAATTCAATTTCTGTACTAACTTAAAAATATTTCAGGGGGTTGAACCCCCAAAACCCCCCTGTGTGCGCCACTGTACTAGACCATTCGATATTACTTAGGTTGAAATCACCAATGACACATACATTTTCATGAATAGAATCTAAAGCAAGAACAGAATTAGGTACAAGCGAGAACGTAGTTTTATGTGTTGCGCTCTTTGGTTGCTGCGTTAGCACCAGTGTTGCCGCTGAAAACTTTTAAAAAGTCGCAAAAAAGTGTCACAGCCGAAAAAAGTGTCATAAAGTGATCATATTTTTGTATACCATGTATATATACTTTCATTGTTTTATCTTTCGAAACTCATTATTTTTATTAAATACCTAAAGGAGATAATTTTCTGTGAAAAAAACGGTTTCCCCTGTTGATCAGGGATATATTAAAAAGTCCCAATATGCATGTTTTGTATTTATTATGAAGCGTTTCAAAGCATATGCGTGATATTCTTACTTATCCATTGGTAGCCACAGTAGCGGCTTAACGGGGGGGCGGAGGGGCGGACCGCCCCGGGCTTGGCCCCCCAGAGAAGCTTGTATATAAAAATTTAAAGTTTTTCAAAACTGAAACTTGTAAAAAACTATTTGCACTTTTATCAATTGAAAAAGACACAGTAGCGAATATTGACTTTGAAATTGCAATAAAAAAATCAGTTCAATAAAAGCAAGAAGACATCCTTTCTAAATAACAATTGTTTGCAAATTTTCAAAACATTTTCCCTCGAAGATTGCAATATTTAATTTTTAACTTAAAAATTAAATTAAATTAAATATCGCAATCTTAGAGTTTGCTTGTAAACTAGTGCGAATTACGCAATTACTTTACCTCATTAAACTTCGTAGAAGTCAAACAAATTTACAGTTATTATTATTATTAAAATTATTGGTTGGATAACAACACATCGTCCCGGAAATCCGGTTTTCTTCTTTGATAGACTCTTTTACGAAAGCAATTCTATGCTCCTTGTAAGTAAGCTATTGCTTCTGGCTTTTATAAAATACTAGCTGACCCGGCGAACTTCGTCCCGCACGACATTTGTTGTTTTTTTATAATGAAATACGCGAGATGGCGAATCAATGGCGATGTGGCAAATGGCAAATTGACGAAGAAAACCAACTAAAGGAAGAGGAGGGAGCTACTGATTAACGCAATCGAGGCCCGTAAATAAGCAATGGTGCTGCTAAGTTAGAGTAAAGAAATGGATAGCGCTTGAACAATATTTAAGTTATATTGGCAGGGCCACGGCCCCTTATTCAATACCCGCACAATGCCCTCTGTCGAAAGAGAAAATGGTAGGTTCGTACTAAGTGTCACTGCTGAGCGACTTATAGTTCAGCGAAATATTTGGGTCCCAACAAATGTGCCACGCCCCTTGTCCAACGCTTATAACAACTTACCAGTAGAATGACCCATCTATGCGACGACGGGGCACTAAATTTCAGTGTTGTACGACTTACAACTTCAAAGATATTCTCTATTAAAAATGTTGTTTGTATGGGCAGTGCCACGCCCCCTTGTTCAATACCCTCATCATTCCCTCTGTCGAAAGATATGAATAAATGGTAGGTTCGTACTTAGTTTCATTGCTGTGCGACTTATAGTTCAGCGAAATATTTGGGTCACACAAAATGTGCCACGCCCCTTGTCCAACGCCTATCAAAATTTAACAGTAGAATGACACTTCTATGGGAGGATGTTAAACCAAATTTCAATGCTGTGCGACTTACAATTCCGAAGCTATTCCATATAAAAGATTTTAGTTGTATGGGCGGTGCCACGCCCTCTTGTTAAATACCCGCCCCATTCCCTCTGTCGAAAGATATGACTAAATGGTAGGTTCGTACCAAGTTTCATTGATGTGCGACTTACAGTTCTGCTGAAATGTTGGGTCATAAAAAATGTGCCACGCCCCTTGTTCAACGCCCATCAAAATTTAACAGTAGAATGACACATCTATGAAACGACGGTGCACTAAATTTTAATGCTGTGCGACTTACAATGCCGAAGCTATTCCATTTAAAAGATTTGAGTTGTATGGGCGGTGCCACACCCCTTTGTTCAATACCCATCAAAATTTAACAGTAGAATGACACATCTATGAAACGACGGTGCACTAAATTTTAATGCTGTGCGACTTACAATGCCGAAGCTATTCCATTTAAAAGATTTGAGTTGTATGGGCGGTGCCACACCCCTTTGTTCAATACCCATCCCATTCCCTCTATTGAAGGATATGATCAAATAGAAAGTTTGTACCAAATTTAATTGATGTGAGACTTATGGTTCCAAAGTTATTGTCTAAAAATGTATTCTTGTGGTGCCACGCCCCGTTTTCCCGACTTTTTTTTTTTATAAACCTTCACGTAACAATTTCGAACAAACCTGCCGAAGGAAGTATCCAAGTTGGTCCAGTCGTTTTCAAGTTATAAGGATACATAGGGACTTTGCGACTTTGCTTTATATCGGGTGTTTTTTTTAGAGGTATAGAACTTCGAATTGAAATAAAACACAAGAAAATCCTTTTAATGTCCATCAATTTGGATTTATTGGAAGGATAATTTTATGCCATTAATGTTTAAATATGATTTCGGGCATGTGGCCGCCGCGGCTGGCTCGAAGAAAGCCAATTCTACAGGTCCAATTTTCAACCACTTTTTCGAGCATTTGGGGCCGTATGTCGGCAATAACGCCACGAATGTTGGCTTCCAAGTCCCCTAACGTTTCTGGTTTGTTGGCGTAGACGAGCGACTTCACATATCCCCAAAGAAAATAATCCAATGGTGTCAAATCACACGATCTTGGTGGCCAATTGACAGGTCCATTCCGCGAAATTATGCGCTCATCGAATGTTTCCTTCAATAAATCGATTGTGACGTGCGCTGTGTGGCATGTAGCGCCGTCTTGTTGGAACCACAACTCATCCACATTCATGCCATCCAATTCTTTGCGCAAAATCTTCCATAAAGTTGATGGACAAAGCTCCAATTGCTGTGCACGGTGGCGAATCGATTCATTCGGGTCCTCTTCAACATTTTGCTCTACAGCGGCAATTGTTTCTTCGGTGCGCACTGTTCGACGTCTCTGCGGATGCGTATTATCACATAGAGTAAACGTAGTGCGAAAACGACCCATGGTTAACCGAATTAATTGCTCTGATGGACGATTATGTCGACCATAAAATGGACGGAGCTTGCGGTAAACTTCGCGAACTGAACCATTATTTTCGAAATAAATTTGCACGATTTGCAAGCGTTGTTCTTTTGTCAACCTGTTCATGATGAAATGGCAAACCAAACTGAACATAAATGACATTAGAGTTGCCAGATTTGACCACAAAATGCCAGTTTTATCTCTATTCGAAAAACAAACCTCTAAAAAAAACACCCTATATATGTAGTGATTTCTGTACATTTCGCTCCTTCGCTGCAGGAACGTCATAACTAAAAAGTCAAAAGTCAGTTTATGGCAACCCTGTGTGTATCTGCATATGATCCTTTATCTGTCAAAACTACTTTGTAAAATATTCAATACTTTGCTCACAGGACGACATGAAACATTTTTTGATGCCTTGAGCTGCCTGTAATGGTAAACTTTAAAATTGAATTTTCTCGGAATAATGTAGTTTTGAGTTATGACGTTCTTGCAGCGAAGGAGCGATTTCTAAACTACTCGACACGAAAAATGCACCTAAAAATAAAAGTGTTTTCTAGACTTGAACTTTGAAATAGAATAAAATTTAGATGTATGAATCTACAGACTGAGATCCAAATCATGTATGTTTTCCCTACCTGACATATTTTGGTCCTGAAACTTCAAAATTGAAAATTTAGTTAAAAGGATGTCATTCATTTGATACCCATATTTCCATCATTGCACAACCGCATATATTTAAAAAAATATTTGAAATATGTATGTCCTTAAAATTTTAAAGTTTTTTAAAAAGGACTTTGGGCCAGAAAATGAAAAACTGACTATGCCAGATTACTATAAATGATCTCTAGTTTCACGTCTATATCCAAATTTGGATGGGTCTCGGCAAAAAAAATGTTTCCGCACAGTGAAATAAATTTAAAGTTGGTGTTTTTACTCACTGCATCATAACTTTGTCATTTTTCTTTCAATTCTATTGAGGTTAGGCTTAATGTTTGCTCAAGTTATATATTTGCTCAAAAAATATATAATAATAATATATATTTCATCTTAGATTTTAAAACTAGGGGAGATAATTTTTTTTATCCATAAAAAAATATTCGAAAATGTATGATTTTTTGGTCGAAAAATTCACGTTGTTACAACTTTCCTTTTGTTACAACTTTCCTTTCCCCAAACCTCATCTGCTTTGAACAATCTATATATCACTAAAAAGGCTAAGGTATTAGCCTTAGGCTAAGGTATTAGGTATCGTGTTAATCCGATAATTCTTTCAGGAGATATGTGCTCATAACTGAAACAACAGGAAAAAAACTCGTTTTCGAAGATTTTTTTAAAACGCTTCTTAAAAATTTTTTTTTATTTTCAGTTTTGTGGTCAGCGGCCAAAGTTAGTCTAGAAAACACTTTATCTATGCACGCGATTGGTCCATTTTTTGTCGAGTAGTGTAATGATGCACTGATCGCAAAATAATCTAATCCTTCTGCTCGGGTTGCTTAAAATAATGGCCAGATCGTAGTAACGAAGCAAGATTTTCTGTTTTTTTTTGAGTTTTCAGAAAGTTCAGTTTCGGCTTTTTGAAATGACGAATTTGCTCTCCCAAAAGTTTTCCTAATTTCACGAAAGTTTTTATCAAATTTGGAAAGATTTAGTAAGATTATCCTTTTATCAATTTTTCATTTTTTCTTTGGGATTCTATTGCTTTCCATAAAATTTCAAGCACATATACGTTTCAAAATAATTTGTCCCTTTACTGTCCATTTACTGTTCAATGGAATACAAATTTTCAAAAAAAAAATTAAAAAGCATAACCGGAAATTCCAGTTATTAGTTTTGTACGCAAACTTATTCTGCACCGTTTGTGGGGGCCCCTCAGCCGTCGCCGCCCCGGGCCCCGAGCACCTTAAGCCGCCACTGGGTAGCCATCAAAATTAATTTAGCACAAATAACTTAGGTAATGCCACAAAAAAGCGCGTTAATTCAGATTAATTTTGTAGATTTTTGCGGAAAAACTTTGACATAATAAAAGGGTTGCAAGTAATTTAAATGTTGCCAGAGGTGGAATTTTTAAGTACTTAAGTGTCACCTTTGAAACGTGAATACTAAAAGGAAGGCATATTTTGAGTATTATTAAACACGCAAAAAATAAAAACATTAACTTTACGAAACAACTTTCAAAATGTATGTACATATGAACTTTTTGATCAAGAAAAAGGGGAAAAAGTCGCATGATTTTGAAGAAAAATGTAAAAATAAGCCTATTTTTAAAAAGTCGGTGTCAGGTGGCATCGGTCTCCAGAAAGGGTCAATTTGACACTTTAGTCGCACAACGGCAACACTGCTTAGCACAATGATTGAGAGGTGAAGACGATGTGCTGTTGTTGTTGTTGTCGCGCTGGCGAAAAGCTGAAATTGTTGAATTGAACAATTTCTATTTCTGGCTGGCTTTTGTTCTTCTTCTATAAGCTGCACGTCGTGGCATATTGCTCCTGAACTCAAGGCCGACTGGTGCGCAAAATCATAGAAAAGAAAATAAAATATGGTTGGCAAGACGACTTATATGATCGCTACAAGCAATAAAAAACAAATACAGTCGTGTCTGGGTATAGTGAACCCCCTATATAGTGAACACCTCGATATAATGAACACCCAAATTTTGACATCGAGCCTCTAAATGGGAAAAAAAATTTCAAGCAAAAAACAAAAAGTGTTTTTTGAGCAAATAAAACGAGTTTTGAACAAAAATGTATAATGAACAAACTCAATATTGTGAACAGGCCTTGCAATAATTAGTTCACTATATCCAGACACCACTGTAATCAACAATGACAATTATAAAGGGAAATGAAAAGAAAGAAAGAACTTTTTTATTAGCCCGCAATAATCTATAAATTATATTAAATTTTTTTACGGTCCACATATAGTACAATGCTTGCGAAAAAGAACTAAAATAAGAAAATCTAGGATTTTAAATTTACTGTCCCAGTATTCGTTACTGAATCATTCTGATTTAAAATTCTTGTAGTGGTCGGATATACGCATATAAGTATGTATATGCCTCAATACCGATTTTTCGGGCTCCGACTAAAAGATTTTGAAGCAAAACCAATCAGCAACACAAAAAAGCATACACACAAAAACTACAGGAACAAAAATCATTACCGCTGTTTTGAATCACGTTCGCTGAAACGGCGATCATTGCGCTGGCTAAGTGGCGTCCCTTTGCTGGCGACAAATAAATGCAGAAATTCACACAAAAAATGATTGAGCGTCAAAAGCAGCCACCAACAAGTCAATGTATACACATGGAACAAATTTAGAGGGGACCATAAATTCATAATATAGAATACAAAGAGAATAGAATATAGAATTCTATATATTTACAGAACATTGAATTTCGAATTTTAGGGGGCGCAAAAACCGATCCGTTCACCTACCCTGATACGCCCATGTGTACACAGGTGAAGCGGCACTTTCATTGCATGTGCGTTTGTTGGATGAGTGTGCTTCAGCTTGCACAGCCAATGAGCGCAAACTGAACTGCTCGCTCCCCTGCTGGCACCGCTCTTTCCCTTTTGTGGCTTAACCCCGCTCTGTGAAACTCGCAAACAAAAATTTGAATTTTTGAGCTCAGATGCACTTCATATTCTTTGATAATATCTAGTAAGCAAAAAATTATAAACACAAAGTATTTGGCAACTTTTGGTATCGCCGTGTAGTGGCCGCTAGGTATTGTTGCCAAAAATAACCTCTAATAAAATACACGTCGCACACTTTCCTATTGGGCGAGCAGCTCCATTTGAGCACGCCCACACACAACAGTCAACAGCACTCTGCCAAACAAGTTCGCCGACCGTTCGCAATGCTGCGTGCCGGGCGACCAAGGCGCGCAGCCAATCCCTGTCAACCGCTGGGCGAGCGCTGATTGGTCAAGCGCGTTGCTGAGGGAGTGAGATCGCGCAGGTTTGCGCTGGTTGGCTGCCGCAGTGCGAACCGGCGCGCATTGTCGAATGTACACTGCGAAAAGTGCGCAGCTAATACGAAAAAATAAAAATGATAGCATTAAAGTAAGCAACCACATTGCAACCCAGCGTGCCACAACGTCGCACACAGGCAGCAAATATGATAATTTTAAAGATTAATTAGAAAAAATTATAGGTATAATAGTACAAAGCAGTTTCTAGTACCGGGTTAAAATTGTTCGAATTCGTTTTGTGTGTGAAAAGCGTAAACGTGATTTTCTACAACAATTAAGACCAAACTTCTTTATAAAAACATGTATTAATTTGTATAATCCTCGATTTCTAAAAGTATCGGTACTCGATTTTTTAAACTATCGTTACCAGAAATTTTGTGTTTGGGCCAAGGGGGTGGGCGTAGTTCTACGCACACAATTAGGCTCATCAGCGATATGAAGTGATCCTAATTCTGTGCTGTCTATAAATCACGATTTTACTGTAATTCATCAACAAAAACCACTTTATGAAGTTAAAAAATAGGAATAAAAACCATAAGTTACCAAGTTGTTTATTAAAACGCATATTTTCACTAAACAATAAATGTTTGAGAAGTCTTAAGAAATCTTTGCTTAGGCCTACATTCAATTTTATTAAAAAAAAAATCATACGTGCTCTATCAACACCACTTTTCAGATAAATGGGACTAGGGACTAGCGCGGAATTAGACGCATTTACCTTATAGAAGTCTTGCCCGTTTTCAATTTTATCAACTACTCAACTACTCAATTTTATCGACTAATCGATTCTCGAGTGTAAAATATCAGCACTCGATATTCTAAAGTATAGTTACTCGGTTCTTAAAAATGTCGATACTTTATTTTCAGCCGTATCGATACCAAATTCTCGTAATTATCATTTCTCGATTGTAAAAGTGCCGATGCTTTTAATACTAGGTTATTAAATCTGTTGATAATCTTTTCTTGGCACAATAACAATAACGGCAACAAGTGAGCCGATGAAATTGCCCGACGCGGTTCCGTTCATGATAAGGATGGGGTGCTGACGGTTCATGTCCCACTGGGCTCAACTAAGAGCGAAGTCTCTAAGAACTTCTTCGCTTGGGTCAACACTGGGTGGTAGAAGATGGAACCTTGCAAAAGATTACTTTGGCCAACATACAACAAAAAGGACCACGGAGGTCTTAAACAAGGGCCGTTGGGATGTGATAAGACTAACGGGGTCATCACGGGACCGTTGGGTAGCATGAAGCTAAAATGGGTATATTTTTTACTATCAGCTGCCACAGTTGTGAAAACCCGAACGAGAACTACTGTCCAACTACTACCAACTACCAACTACTGTTCCCAGAACGAGAAAACCGTTCAAACTTTTGAGGATATAGCGAAGTGTACCCTGAACTACACGCTACTCGCCTTCATCAACCTCTCAGACTGGTGACATATACAAGTCCAGGAAACTATACACAAGCGTACCATATAGCACCTAGCGGGAAAATGGTAACACAACGGCACCCTCGCGCTAATTGGATGTCGGAACATCGCTACTGGAGCCAATCAACTGTTTCTCGAAAGTATCAACATTCGATTCTCAAAAGTACTGTTACGATGTTTTCGCGTATTGACAGTGCACCGTTCGTCATTGCGTGCTGGGTGAAGATATATCTGCGGTGATTTTTCGGTGTACATTCTTTGGCAGTGGTTGCGCTTGTTGGTGGGTGGGGCACGTCGCACAGTGTCGCGATCCCATATAAGCCGTGGCCAAAAATACTTAGCGTTGTCCTATTACGATGAAACTTGGTGAGATTATTTTCGTGGTGGAAATTAAGAAATTTACAAAAAATCACTAAAATTGGACCACTACCACGCCCACCTCCCATACGAACGTAACTGTAATATTGAAATAACTTTCTTAATATTAGTGACAGAATTATGAAATTTTGTATTTGAGCTTAGAATAATGACATAAAAGCTCACACTAAAAATGGGCGGTCTGCCACGCCCACTTTCAAAAATATTCGTATTTTACTACAACTAAAACCGTATTTTTAGAAGGCTGTTTGCGATACTCGTTTCACGATGTAATTTTAATTGGTAAGCTTTCTAAAACCTTAAAGTGGGCGTGGCAGCTGGAGCATATATATAAACTGGCCAAAACTTTTCCTTTATGAATTTATGTTTAATTTTGTCAGCTTGTGATACCATATTTTGGTATAAATGTTTAAATTTTTAAAGTGGGCGTGGTATTCTGCCTATTTTTGATGATACGAACAATGTCCCAAACTTGTCCTTTATACAGCTCATCATTTCAGCAGCTGCTTTGCCGCTATTTTCATTGAGCGTCGGAAGCCATACTTCGAAAAAATCACCATTTTTGACTGTAGGTGCCACTGCAAAACGTAAATGTTTAGGTGGGGACGCAAACTTTGCTTTTGTTCATAATTAACATCAACGCCCGTGTTATCTTTAAGTAAATTTATAAGAAAATCAATTTTTATTGACCGCTTTCTGGATTCAGCTTTACACCACACTTCGAAGAAATCACGTATTTTTAGTGGAGGCGTCACTAGAAAAAGGCGAATAACAACCAAATAGGCACTTAAAGGCAAAAAATTACTCCGGATTATGTTAATACATACTTTTTTGAGTAATTTTGGGTTGGAACTAAAAAAGTGTTTTTTGACGTTTTTTTAAACTTTTTTCCACCAAACTTTTGGTTCTTTGTTAGAAGCAAATCGAAAAACGTAATTTTTCAATGTAACGGGATTTCACAGTTATTTCAAAGCACAAACAAAAAAATAGTACTGCCATACAGGAAAAATTCCAACGTTTTATTTTATATATAATATGACTATATTAGTACATAAATTATATTTTTATTTGATTTTTCATTCAGCATAAAGAATTACCCACAAATTTGGAACGAATGCGTATTTTTTAACATCAACTTTGAAGCTACATAAAAATGGAACGGAGTAGTATATTGAAGATCGGATTTTTCTTAGTTGAGATATTATCTGTCGATTGTCATATTCATTTTAGTCATTTTGTAACATTGATTTTTACCATTTTTGGCCACACTCGCGACACTGTGCGTCGCCCGGCCGGCTATGCGCTCATTGAGCCGCGCCGACTGGCTGGGCACCGGGTGCTGGGCGTGCACCGCGGCGCTCGTTTCAGATTGGCAGTGGCAACGCCGCCATTAGAGTGACCTTATTTCGGCTGTCTAGCTTGCTTGCATACAGTTAACGGCGCCACTTTTGATTATTTCGAGCGTTGCATTGCTTTTTTGTATTTCGGCTATACACCGCGTCGATTGACGCGAAGGCGAGTGCGTGCGACCAAGGTGATTAAATGCGACGACTCGGTACGAGACGTAGTGCAGCGAAATGCGGTGAATACGGCTGAAGTTTCGTTAAATTGAAATCAAGTGAAAATAAATGGGAAGTGATGAAGTGATAAACACTAGCGAATTGAATTCTATTCTACTGATAATTGAAAATGCCAATTATTCGCTTGAAAGCAAAGATGCGTGAATTTCACTGTCGTAATAGCCACTTTAAGATTTCAAAAATTATTATCATTGTAAAACAAGAGAAAAAATCGAAAATTATAAGATTCGCAAAATGGAATATTTAATGTGAATAAAAATACGATAAAAGTGATCGCAATTAGTGGCAATTGAAAGCCATTTAAGTAGCAAGGGATAAGTAGGTGAATTACAAAAAAAAAGAAGAGAAAAGATTAAAAACATATACTAAAAAAGCAGTGTGATGTGAATAAAATAGCTACAAGGTGTTCATACAAAGCAGGGGCGTAGCCAAGGGAGGGGTTTAGGGTGTCAGAACCCCCCCCATAGCCTATAATTTGTCAACATTTTCAATCACTATGCGTCGTATGTACGTTCACACATTAGCAAAAAGGTCTTTCATCCTTAAACATTTAAAAGAATAATACTAAAAAATTTTTTCGGCGAAACTAAATTGTTTTTTAATAGTCCCGTTTAGACTCAATACAGCGATTTGCATGATGTAAAAACATGTATAAAGAGTAGTTTAGTTCGTCGACCGGAATATCCTTCAGGATGTCGGTACAAGCCTTTTGGATGGATTCCTCGTTCTCTTAAAGCTTTTTTTCATCGGCAAATGCATTTTTTGAATAGGTGAAAGTCGCACGGTGCCGCATCAGGTGAAAACGAAGAGTGGTTGATGGTTAAAATTCGACTTTTAGTAAACAAAAAACAGTCAAAACAAGTGTCGATCGATGAGATGGCATCCTTCGATAGCCAAATGTTCAATTAAAATGCTATCGATAAATTTATGCTATTGAGATGCTTAACCTTCGCCTTACCAAAAATTGTTGTATACCTACGTCGTTTAACAATGTCGTTCACCCGGATGACCCCAGGCTCTTCCGCCGATATTTTGATTAAAACTCACAATTAAGATATAATAATATATACATTTTTTCATACGTCAGTATTTAGTATCTTCCTCTGGCGATAGTTGGTTTTTCGAAAAAAGGCCTAACTTTAATGATTTATTTTGCAACTATGGAAAATATTAGAAAATTTCATTCCAGATAGTTTATTTACGTAAGTAATAAGGTACGCAAAAAAAAATTTATTGTGAGTTTTATTCAAAATGGCAGCAAAAGCACCTGGAATCAACCGGGTAGGTATTTTGTATACAAAATGACAAAATTCAAGTTTAAACATAAACAAGATTTCTAAAAAAAATAGTTCTTCATGTTATTGAAAATTACCTTCAAATTTGTGCAGTTATTCGAAATCATTGCTAAATACTCCGGCAGATATGAAACATGAATATTAAAAAGATCACTCGGGTGGGTATTTCTGGGTAGTAAAGCGAGGGTTAATTCCAATTTCAAGAATTTCAATGAAGATTTTGGCTAATCTTTTATGAATTACCGCCCAGTTTTGATGGAATCTACGGTGATCGCGGATTTCAGTTGGCTAACTCGTTGGTCATTATTTATGTCCTGACAATCGTTTTTAAATCGCGTTTACCACTTATGAACTCCACCACGGTATAAGCAATCATCACCATAAACTTGGTTCATAAATTGAAATGCTTCGGTTAAAGTTTACAAATTTTAAAAACAAAAGTTAATATTGTAACTTGTGCAATAACTTCGCTTCCAGTGCACCAAATTTCATGAACTTTTTACTAAAAATCGGGAAAAATTTAATATCCAATGCATTAAGTCGCATAAGCCACCACAAAATGCCCTATTTGGAAGGTGCAGTTAACTTTAACGGCAGCCGCCGTGGCTCAGTTGGTTAGTGCGTTGGACCGCGAGTCGAAGGCAGCAACCCCAGGTTCAATACTGCCTGTAATAACACCTAAAAAAAATAACGGGAAAACTCGTTTTCTCTTTCGGTGGCTGTCCTCTCAGCTGGAAATGGCAAACCTCTGAGAGTAAAAATTGCTTATGAAAAAGCTCCCAACCTGCCGTTCGGAACCGGCATAAAACTGTAGGTCCCTTCCACCCGCGTACAAATTCACACGCACAACACGGGTGGTTGCGGGAAGCTAGGCCTTAGTCTCGCGTAAGCGGGCTGTCGTGCCAGTCAATTAATTAATTAGTTAACTTTAAAAAACACGTAAACTAAACTGGCGAAAACAAATTTTAAAACCCCCCCCATGACCAAGTTCTGGCTACGCCCCTGATACAAAGTGAATATATAATATATATTATATATTGTTTACAGTGGAGCACACAGGGGTGGTGAGTGGCGGCTTCTTCTTCTTCAACTTCTCTTCAACTTCAGCCCAATACCATTAAAAAACCCACATTTTCCACCAGAAGTTTTTGTGTTTGGCGGGTTTAAAACCCCCTTGCGCCACTGATAATGGCAAAATAAAAAAAGATGGCGAAATATAAATAGCGAAAACTCGAAAGTCAGCTTCACACATGCGAAAAAATTCTAATAATAAACGCATATAAAAGTGGTATAAATATAACTTAAATATAATATAATATATTATATAATATAATATAAAAAAATATAATATAATATAATATAATATAATATAATATAATATAATATAATATAATATAATATAATATAATATAATATAATATAATATAATATAATATAATATAATATAATATAATATAATATAATATAATATAATATAATATAATATAATATAATATAATATAATATAATATAATATAATATAATATAATATAATATAATATAATATAATATAATATAATATAATATAATATAATATAATATAATATAAAATAATATAATATAATATAATACAATATAATATTATATAATATAATATAATATAATATAATATAATATAATATAAAATAATATAATATAATATAATACAATATAATATAATATAATATAATATAATATAATATAATATAATATAATATAATATAATATAATATAATATAATATAATATAATATAATATAATATAATATAATATAATATAATATAATATAATATAATATAATATAATATAATATAATATAATATAATATAATATAATATAATATAATATAATATAATATAATATAATATAATATAATATAATATAATATAATATAATATAATATAATATAATATAATATAATATAATATAATATAATATAATATAATATAATATAATATAATATAATATAATATAATATAATATAATATACTAGCTGACTCGGCGAAATTCGTCCCGCACGACATTTGTTGTTTTTTATAATGAAATACGCGAGATGGCGAATCAATGGCGATGCAAATTGACGAAGAAACCCAACTAAAGGAAGAGGAGGGAGCTACTGATTAACGCAATCGAGGCCCTCAAATCAAAAGCAATGTTGCTGCTAAGTTTCAGTATAGAAATGGATAGCGCTTGAACCATATTTAAATTATATTGGCAGGGCTACGCCCCCTTATTCAATACCCGCACAATGCCCTCTGTCGAAGGAAAAATGGTAGGTTCGTACTAAGTGTTATTGCTGAGCAACTTATAGTTCAGTGAAATATTTGGGTCACAAAAAATGTGCCACGCCCCTTGTCCAACGCCCATCAAATCTTACCAGTAGAATTACTCATCTATGGGTCGATGCTATACTAAATTTCAATGCTATGCACCTTACAATTTCAAAGATATTCCCTATTAAAGATTTGGCTTGTATGGGCGGTGCCACACCCCCTCGTCCAATACCCGCCCCATTCCCTCTGTCGTAGGACATGACTAAATAGTAAGTTCGTAGTGAATTGAATTGATGTGTGACTTATTGTTCCAAAGTTATTATCTGAAAATGTGCAAAATTCACGGTCAAATATGGCATGGATTTTCTGACTTTTCCAATAGATTTTCCGGAATTTTCTTTTCGCACGAAGCTGAACTGACTTAATACGAATCGAACAAAACAAACCCCATGAAAATCGGCCGTTCCGTTTGAGCGTGATGCGTTCACACACATACTGCCACTCTCTTTTATATATAAAGATTTAAATTTATTTATTTATTTATTATAGTTAAGTATAGGAATACAATTCTTATATTTAAATTTAAAGCGAGAGCACTAGCTGCCAGGGCTTTCAGCTCGTCATATGTTAAACGAGGATGTTTTCAGATTTCTTTGTTAGATTACAAGCTGTGATAAAATTCTCTATTAATTTAATGTTGTCTAGTGTAGAATTTTTTAAGGAGTCGGATGGTTTTGTGTTTTTGAATATGTTTTTGCGGAGGGTTTTGAAGTGGGAACACTCGTTCAGAATGTGGTCTACCGAATTGGAACCATGGCAATATTGGCAGTTGGCCGCTGCGTCACCACGCAGCAGGTATTCATGTGTGAGTCGATTGTGTCCAATTCCGAGTCGTACGAAAATTCGAGTTTGTTGACGGGAACAGCAGGAAGTGTAAGTTGCTTTGAGGCCATAGGTGTTGATTGTCGAGTAGCGGTGATTGTAGGCCATCCACTCTGCCGTTTTGGATAGTTGAGGTTGTGCATTCACTTGTCTCAGATGTCGTCTTTCTCGGCTGTGGCAAAAGTAACGTTGGGTGATTTGGTGGCAGCAGCAGCTGCATCATCGGCTTGCTCATTTCCTATTATACCTGCGTGCGCAGGAACCCACATTAACCTGGTTTTTTGGGGTTCTGTATGCAATTATTTCTGATGGCAGTCGTTGTTTAAATTTTGTACCGCTAGAATGGTGGATTTGCTATCGGTGCACACGAGAAATTTGCCTTTGTTCTTTTTGGCAAAGACAGCTTCGAGTTTGACAGCAAGCGCTTCCGCAGTGAATATAGAGCAATGTGGAGCAAGATGACCGGTTGTTATGGTTGTGCCGTTTTGATACACTAATGCGAATGTGGTAAGATCGCTTGTCTTGGATCCATCGGTGTACAAGAAGGTCCAGTTATTTTTGGTGTAGAAATCTGTTTCTTCCACAAAAAGTTTCCGGAAAGAGAGAGCGTTTGTGTTTGAATTTTTTTAAGTTGCCTCATAACTTTTGTGAAAGAAATTTTTTTATTTACGTCGCCTTACCACATTTTGAGTATGAATTGATTTTTAATTGTTTAATTGTTGGTGGAAATAAGGTTTCTGTAGTAAATTTGCGTTTGTCAATTTAAAACAATTAAAAATTAATTCATATCCAAAATGTAGTAATTCAACGTAAACATTTTTTTTTCAAAATACAGTTATGGTGTTCACAGTTCAGCGGTATCTAGCATGTTAAATTTCCCACCTGGCAATTTTCCCATATGGTATCTCAATTGTTTTTGCTTTGTATGAAAAACACAGATACCGGTAGTTTCAAAATTTGCCGCACTGCTGAGCATGTTTATTGAAATAGTCAAAAAACAAAGTCAAATGAATTTTTTGACACAGTCTCCGGAGAGAATTTTTATTTTGATAATTTTTCCACAATTGTTTGAAAGATATACAATGGGGTGCTCACAGTTAGATCGTTTTTTTAGGGAAAATTGCCCGAAATAAAATTTTCCCGCAAACTGTGAATACCATAAGTATAATCTCGATAATTCGGACACTCGCTAATGCGGTAATCCGGACACTCAATTTCTATTGTAGACTCTGTAATCCGGACACTCAATTTCTATTGTAGACTCTGTAATCCTGACACCAGGGTTTGGTTTTTAATTGTCCGGATTATCGAGATTACACTGTAATAGTTATCGGCAACGTAAATGAAAAAAAATCATAAATAAAAATTATGAAGCAACGTAAAAAAAAATTTCTCAAAATAATAGTTATCGATAACGTAAATTCAAAATGTCATAAATAAAATTTATGAAGCAATGTAAAAAACAAAAATCCCAAAATAATAATTATCGACAACGAAAAATATACTTTTTCCTTAGAGTTATTATGCAACTGAAAAATATTTATTGCATGATAATAGTTATAGGCGACGTGAAAAATTTCTTATTGGGAATAATTATTATAAAGCAATAACTATAGAAATTTCTTAAATTAGAGACATTTTTTCATTCCCAGAAATATGGATAATAATTATTTTAGGTCTCTGATCGCCACACAATAATTTTCGACTTCTTCATATAGACGCCAATCGAATACTAATCTGACGATATGCGTCAAAAATTGACAGAACACCAATAAAAGTATTGCCAACGTTGAGAAAATTAAAATTTACCGATTGGATAAGCGCGGCAATTCCAAATTCAAAATTCCCTTCTGGTCTGAACCAGAAAACGTCAATTGTATCACAACGTCAGCGTCATCATTGAAATATTTGCCAGGCAAGAAGTTTTGGAAAGTTCGAAATAAATAGTAATGTGAGGCCAGGTCAGGGCATATGGTGAATGTAAAATTAACTCTCAGCTAAGGTCCATCAATTTTTGGCCATTGACCAATGGTCTGGCACAGTGGCGACCCCCTAATCCCCACGGGAGGGATTAGGGGGGATAGATCCCCCTTTGGTGGATAAATTCATTTATCCAATTTGATGTAACAATATAGAATTGTGAAACATTTTTTTATTTGCTTTATCTCTTCTGTGAGCACCCACTTAAAACCTAATACTTGGACCTCCCACGATCTGGCCAGACCATGGTGTAAACAAGAGGAGGAATAATTAAGTAAATAGCGAGTTTCAACTTCAATGAATGCATTTTTAAATTCAAAAAATACGACAGTAAAGCAAGAAAATAAAAAAAAGTTATAAATGTAAAATACGTTATTTTTGGATCTGCTTCAACTGCTTGACCAACGCAATTATTGCAACGATATAACGCAGTATCATGACTCAAACACATTGAGATTTTACATTGGACACATACAAATCGCGTTTTGATATACATTATGTATCTATTATTATTTCTGTATTCCTTGTTAACAATTCTGAACGGCTTTGCCAAAGAAAAACATGCAGAGCATGCTCAACATGATATTGTTCATGCTGAACGGGCCGGATATCGGTTTCCTTGTCACCTTCGTCGTCGCTATCTTCACATTGAACTATCTAAACGACCATTTTTTCGATCAGTATCAGAAGCTTCGTTTTGCTCAGGGCCAAATGAAAGCATGAAATTGGCAGCACCATTATTATTACCTCTAGCAGCAAATTAATTAATATCTTAATTTTGTTGCTCTAGTTTCCGCTATAGCTTAGACAATTTTTTCAGAGAAATTGTCCTCTCTGATTTAACTCCAGCGTCGAAGTTCAAAAACAATGTCCACCTGATCCTCAAAATAGCATTCCCTTCCTTTCATCTCTGCCACAGAAAACACCCAACCGAATTGATAAAAAACCAGACTCGACAAGGCAACAAATACTTCCTTCACTTCAGAAATGTAATTGAATTGACACCAAAACACGGACATAACCATGAATACAATGGATAAATATTAATTTTGAATTAGGGCTGCGACATCGATGTTGAAGCAAAACATCGATGTTTATAAAACATCGATGTTTGCAACCCGATGTTTTTTTAACATCGATGTTTTGGTTCGATGTTTTGAATCGATGTTGCAATTTAGTATTTTTTGTATTATGTGTTTTTAAAGTTATGTGAACTGAACAAAACTTGTATATGATTTTATTTAATATCATAAAAAACTAAAATTGTTGTAAATTGTTTTATGTAATTGTTGAGTTTTTGAAAACTTTTTGAAGCAAAGTTAACCGTTTTAAAATAAATCATTTCTTTTGTACATATATTATGTGAGGGGAATAATGCATTATTACAACTTAATTAAGATATATGTTGCTAACATTTCCATTAAAAAACATCGATGTTTTGAACATGGATGATTTTTAGCCGATGTTTTGTCAACATCGATACCTCCTTCCGCATAACATCGATGTTCAACACATCGATGTTTTTCGGTCGATGTCGCAGCTCTATTTTGAATATGTTCCGGCATTATTTTTCAACAAAAATGTACTACTTGGCCGGCCTCGACAGTCCAGCGGGTAGCGCGCTGGCTTCTCATACCGAAGCCCTAGGTTCGATTCCTAACTCGGGCTGGTGAAACGAGCTGAAACGCTCATCTAATTCTATCGCTATCCACATGAAGCAGATTAGAATTACAAGAATCGCACAAGGTCCCCTCCCCCCGCCCTTTTCCCCTCCGCTGGAAATGGGTGCTGTAACATATGTTGGAAAAAACAGTGTTGCATACACATTTCAAAAACGAATGAAATATGACAATGGGTATAGTACAATGGTCCAAAATGGACTGAGTGCTATGGAAAGCTTGTAGCCTTCCTGCCCACCCTCAAGAAAAAAACCCAAAAGAAGATAAAAGCCAAGGCGAGTAAAAACACTTGGATCAGGTAGATTTTGCGTCAACTAACTTATGTCACGATTACATGGGATTGCACGAAAAAAGTGTTTCAAATCGAGTCAAATGGAAAAGCCTAGTTGAAGCCCTATGCTCCGTAAAGGACTGAATAAGAAACAAACGAAAAAAATATTTTTAAGCCATTCTGGCAATAATTACGTGGGAAATAACAAAAAAAATTGTAACTAACTGGCAAATTTGTATGAAAATACACCATGGTCTGGCCAGGCTATGGTTTTGGATTTTGTGCTTAGAAAGGATCAGTTGAGGATATCATGAAATATGAGCTCGATAGTTTAACTACAACATTACTAAAGTGGATCCAAAGTTCGATATGGTCTGGCCAGAACCGGATGCCCGAAGAAGGGTTAAGAATAAATGAATACAAAAGTCAGTACAGTGGACGTCCAGTATAACGAACTTTCCATTTAACGAATTTTCGATTTAACGTACGGCCAAATTTTTTCCATTGATAGTTCTATATTACGAACAAAAGTGAAATTTGCTATTCGATATAACGAATATTTATGTTGTTTTCACCCTTCGAATTGTTTTATTTGAGCATTCACATTCTTTACAATAACAATGAATGTTTGGTTTCGTCAACTGAACGGTACCTCATTTGTTTTTGCTTTTGCTACGTTACAACTTTAAAATTTATGTCGAGTCAGGGGCGTAGCCAGAACTTGGTCATGGGGGGGTTTTAAAAAAATGTGTTTGCCAGTTAAGTATTACATGTTTTTTAAAGTAAAGTGCACTTTCCAAATAGGGCATTTTGTTGTGGCTTATGTGACTTAATGCATTAAAAACTAAATTTTTCCCTGATTTTTAGTAAAAATTTCATGAAATTTGGTGGACTGAAAGCGAAATTATTGCATCTGAAGTGGAAGTATGTTTGTGTCATCGTACAAAAATTTGCATCGAACAAAGATCCAATATTAACTATTGTTTTAAAAATGTTTAAACTTTAACCGAAGCATTTAAATTGATGGACCAAGTTTATGGTTATTTTTGTTTACACCGTGGTGGAGTTCATAAGTGGTAAAAGCGATTTAAAAACGATTGTCAGAACATAAATGATGACCAAAGTGTTAGCCAACTGAATCCGCGATCACCGTAGGTCAAAACTGGGCGGTAATTCATAAAAGATAAGCCAAAATCTTCATTGAAATTCTTGAAATTGGATTTAACCTTTGCTTTAAAAAAGGTATTTACTTAAAAAATTAACGGCCTCAAAATATGCCCTTTTTTGTGCAAGCAAAACACAAAAAAATTTTGAATTGTTTGATGGAGAATAAAAAAAACTTTGCATATTTCTAGGGGCTTTGTTTTTTGAGTAAATCATTCAAAACTGATGAAAATGGCTATGGTACATTTTCGCTAATATTGCGATGCGAATGTGTATTCCGCCAAATAATTTGGCTGTGTTGTATTGCTTGATGTTTCTTCATAAGATATTCACATACTTCGTAACTGGAATTATGAAACATCTGTTCGATTTTCGCCATCAGAAAAAACGCCTTAAAATTCCATATTTTCCCACTTTGAAACCTTATTACCACGCCAATTTAGAACGCATAAAATAGATTAATATAAGAAAAGAAGGCGTGAGATGTTGTTAGTGCAACTATATAAAAAAATCCTGTCGATAGGATTATTGGTTCAGAAATTACAGTCGAAAACGAGTAAAATGCCGAGGAAAAATCGAAAAAGTGACACGCCCATTTTTTGCGAAAACTAGAGCTGTTACATAAAAACTGAGTATGGTTTTGAAATCAGCGTGGAAAAACGATTCAGATTCATGTAAAAAACTCCATGCAACAGACATGCTGTTGTGCAGTGTAATCCATCAAGAGCAATTGCCATACAGACACGTTTACTTGCGGTAAAGAGACTTTTCACTTTCTCGAAGACTTTTCACTTTCTTTTTCATAAAACAAGATATTTGTTTAACCTTCTGTCTGTCCTTTACTCAAAATTGCGTTCGCTGTCTTTTGGATGACCCCAATCAAACTGTTATATAATTTACTGAAAAAACATGAAGAAATCACAAAAGAAAAGGGGAAAGCCCCGAAAAGTGTTTTTCTAGATTTGTTATTGGGTTGTAAGCGCGATTAACACTAAATAACACAAGTAGACGAGTGCACAAAACCGCTCAACCGTTTTTTTAATTCCGCCTGGGGTCAAATACACCCCTAGGGACAGGCAAAATCTTAAAAACTGAATATGTGAGACTTATTTCTTTAAGAAGGATGGTTTAAAACAAAAAAAATTTCCATCGATTTAACGAATTTTTTCGATTTAACAAATTGGGAATACAACATAAGATTCGTAATATTGGACGTCCACTGTATTGCATTTGTTCTCGCAGAATAGTTGTATTTTCAGTGTTCCCAAAAGTATCGACTATTTACCAAAGTAGTAGTCAAACGCAGGCTATATGCAGTTACATTTTTTTTGAGAATTGTTTGTAAACATGGTCACCTCTATCATAATTAAATTTCAGAACGTCATACATTTTATAAATGTTGGATTGCTTTTACATAGCTGGTGTGTTATGCTTTTTAAAATAGTTCTTTTGAGTTTTTCGTAATTCTACCTATTAGAAGAAGTTTTCAAAATGTCATAACTTAAAATAAACATGAGTTTTTTACTTGACTTAAAAATACATGTCACTTGATTTTTTCGTTTTACGATTTTTTTGTTAGCATATGTATACATATATACTGGTGGCAATTCCAATAAACTGACTTTAAATAATTTTTAACAAGAGCTCAAACTGTCTATTTTAGCATTTGAAGAAAAAAATGCAGTTGCAGGTTAGATGTTGGAGACTTGCTCTAAATAACGGTAAATGTAACGTTATGCACATTATTACGGTTTGCGTGATCGCGCAGAAATTCAGTGAGGCTTCTGTTTTCATAGAGTTCAAAAGTGGCAGTTCACATAAATTCAGCTTCTTGAATTGATAATTTTTCACAAAATATAAGCAATCCGAGGCAAGACTTTCTTAGACTTTGTAAGTTAGATTAGTTAATTTTTGTACTACTGGGAAATACAAACTTTTATTATTTTTAGAATTACGAAAATGCCGAGAGGAAAGTTGTTGCTGGCAGAAGAAAAAGGGAATGATGCATTTCATCAATTAGGACTTTCAACGCGTGAAATACCAAAGTAAATAGGCAGATCCCAGACATTAGTTTGCAATTTCTTGAAATTACGTGGTTCTTACGGTACAAACGTACGTTATGACCGAAACCAGAAAATTACTCCAAGGCAAAAGCGCGCAATAATTACGTTGGCCACTAAAGAAAAACCGTGGCTCAGTTGGTTAGTGCGTTGGACCGCGAGTCGCAGGCAGCAACCTTAGGTTCAAATACTGCCTGTAATAACACCTAAAAAAAATAACGGGAAAACTCGTTTTCTCTTTCGGTGGCTGTCCTCTAAGCTGGAAATGGCAAACCTCTGAGAGTAAAAATCTACTATATAAAAATAAGTCGGGTTTTCCTTCCTGACGCTATAACTCCAGAACGCACGAACCGATTTCCACGGTTTTGCATTCGTTGGAAAGGTCTCGGGCTGTGTGAGGTTTATAGCAAAGAAAATTCAGGAAAAGAACAAGGGGCGTGGCACATTTTTTATGACCCAACATTTCAGCAGAACTGTAAGTCGCACATCAATGAAACTTGGTACGAACGTACCATTTAGTCATATCTTTCGGCAGAGGGAATGGGGCGGGTATTTAACAAGAGGGCGTGGCTCCGCCCATACAACTAAAATCTTTTATATGGAATAGCTTCGGAATTGTAAGTCGCACAGCATTGAAATTTGGTTTGACATCCTCCCATAGAAGTGTCATTCTACTGTTAAATTTTGATAGGCGTTGGAGAAGGGGCGTGGCACATTTGTTGGGACCCAAATATTTCGCTGAACTATAAGTTGCTCAGCAATGACACTTAGTACGAACCTACCATTTCCTCTTTCGACAGAGGGCATTGTGCGGATATTGAATAAGGGGCCGTGGCCCTGCCAATATAACTTAAATATTGTTCAAGCGCTATCCATTTCTTTACTGAAACTTAGCAGCACCATTGCTTATTTACGGGCCTCGATTGCGTTAATCAGTAGCTCCCTCCTCTTCCTTTAGTTGGTTTTCTTCGTCAATTTGCCATTTGCCACATCGCCATTGATTCGCCATCTCGCGTATTTCATTATAAAAAAACAACAAATGTCGTGCGGGACGAAGTTCGCCGGGTCAGCTAGTTGCTTATGAAAAAGCTCCCAACCTGCCGTTCGGAACCGGCATAAAACTGTAGGTCCCTTCAATCCGCGTACAAATTCACACGCACAACACGGGTAGTTGCGGGAAGCTACGCCTTAGTCTCGCGTAAGCGGGCTGTCGTTTGGGCTGGTTTTGCCATGAGTGGTGCAACAGATATCGCATGGGTTCCTCAAAGATTGAATTCCTCAATCTACTGCGAACTTCTGGAAGAAATTATGATTGAGAAAGCAGAGGATTTATGTGGTTCTGATTTCTTTTTTCAGCAAGATAATGCTGCGATTCATTGCTCCAGGGAGGCGAAGGACTTTTTTTGGGCAAAAAGACATTTATGTTCTCGAATGGCCAGCTCGAAGTCCTGATTTAAATGCCATCGAAAACCTTTGGGGTATTCTAGCTCCAGGTTTTTATGCGAATGGGCGGCAATTTTACTCAGTTTCTGACTTAAAAACAGCCATCAAAGAGGTTTGGGCTCGCATACCGACGCAAACTCTGCAAAATCTTGTTTATCCAAGCCAAAAAAACTTATTCAAACTTTAAAGCGTAATGGGAAATGGCCAGACTATAACCATTAGTATTTTAAATTTTTAAGCTATGAAAGCATTTTCAGTTAATCAAATTTTCTTTATTTTATGTGTTGAGTTTATGTGAATTGCCACATCAAAATGTACCCTTTTAATGAAAACAATTCATAAGTTGGAAACAAATTGACATAATGGTGATTTGTGTTTTTATACGGGATTTTGATGTAAATATTTAAATATTTAAATAAGCACATTTCGTCAAAATGCTTCGTTTCTAGAAAAAATGACAATATGAAATCCAATTTAAGGGAGTTTATGGGAATTGCCACCAGTGTATGAGTCTATGTACATATGTAACATGTAGTAAAAATAATACGCAAAGATGAAAGTATAAAAATGGAGTTAAACTGAATTTTTTTGCATATCCCCTCTTTCCCGAAATCATGGGGACGTCACTGTTCTGGCACTGTCCTGGGGAAAATTGACATCTTTAGGATTTAGGACAAATTCTAGTAATTTTTCGGTGATGGTTGCACATATACTATATGAATTGTTTATTTAGCTTCTTGGATTTCATACCACATCTTGGCAGTCCCACCAAATTTACAGCAATATCTTCTTTTGGTGGACATTAGCTTCAATTTCAAATATATCCAGTCAATGGTCCACAAAAACCTTACAGGCTAAGAAAAAAGAATGAATACAAAGACTTACGACACAGACTTCGCAGTAGTTTGTAGTAATATAATATGTCTGGACCATGATAGGTTTCGGCTGACGATATCGTAAACACTGTATTTTTCAACGCCAATGATAATTAGGTTTAGAAAAGGTTCGAATTGGTTGCTTTTAAGATGCGGATCACTTCGTTAAATGAATTTCTATCAATTCATGTGTAAATAAGAAGCTTTAAAACGAGTTCAAGATGTTAAAACCATTCTTCAATCGCTGTATGTGTGACACATTGAACATCCATGCAATCTCTCTCAAAGTTATATAACGATTCAACTCGAAGTTAGATATCAGAACGAAAAGATTATAACATTGTCAGCAGTCATTAAAAAACGATAGTCAGATCCTTGCTTTTTATTATTAATTTTATTTCCTACAAAGTAATTTCCATTGCAAGCTATACACATATTCCAACGTTTCCTTTAGCTTTAACTTGAGGCGTGAGAATTGGAAAAAGTCACGAGAAGCCGGGCTGGAAGCTGGAATTTCCGGTTATGCTTTTTAATTTTTTTTTGAAAATTTGTATTCCATTGAACAGTAAATGGACAGTAAAGGGACAAATTATTTTGAAACGTATATGTGCTTGAAATTTTATAGAAAGCAATAGAATCCCAGAGAAAAAAATTAAAAATTGATAAAAGGTTAATCTTACTAAATCTTTCCAAATTTGATAAAAACTTTCGTGAAATTAGGAAAACTTTTGGGAGAGCAAACTCGTAATTTCAAAAAGCCATCTTAAAACTAAAAAAAAAAAAACAGAAAATCTTGCTTCGTTACTACGATCTGGCCATTATTTTAAGCAACCCGAGCAGGAGGATTAGATTGTTTTGCGATCAGTGCATCATTACACTACTCGACAAAAAATGGACCAATCGCGTGCATAGATAAAGTGTTTTCTAGACTGACTTTGGCCGCTGACCACAAAACTGAAAATAAAAAAAAATTTTTAAGAAGCGTTTTAAAAAATCTTCGAAAACGAGTTTTTTTCCTGTTGTTTCAGTTATGAGCACATATCTCCTGAAAGAATTATCGGATTAACACGAGCTGTCCGTCGTTCAAGAATAAGATAATACCTTAGCCTTTTTAGTGATATATAGATTGTTCAAAGCAGATGAGGTTTGGGGAAGTTACTGACAAGTAACCCAAAGGAAAGTTGTAACAAAGTGAATTTTTCGACCAAAAAATCATAAATTTTCGAATATTTTTTTTATGGATAAAAAAATTACACAGCACAACAAAAAACACTTTTTTTCTGTTGCATGGAGTTTTTCTACTGTTTCTTACTAATTTGGGTGCGCTGATTTCGAATCTATCCTCAGATTTTTTCCAGCAGCTCTAGTTAGTGAGATATAGGTACCATGTCATTTTTTCAGTTTTTCCTCTACTTTTTCCATATTTTTGATCGTAATTTCTAAACCAAAAAACCGATTGACATGATTTTCACTTTATCGCGCTAACAACACCACGGCTTATTTTCCGATGCAACTTATTTTTATAAGTTTTAAAATGCCGCGGTAATTGGACCTCAAAGTCGGAAAATGTGGAATTTTAAGGCGTTTTTACTGATGGCGAAAATTGTACAGATGTTTCATAAATAAAGTTACGAAGTATATGAATATCTCAAGAAGAAACATCAAGCAATACAAAACAGCCAAGTTATTTGGCGGAATACACATTCGCATCGAAATAATAGCAAAAATGTACCATAGTCATTTTCATCAAAATGTGTGAAATTTCCTTAAAAATTCAAAATCTTTTTATTTTTTGCTTGTGTTTCAGACTAGAAATGTAACATATAAAAGAGCATATTTTGAGGCTCCTAATTTTCTTCTTTCTTTACTTCTACTAAAAAACCTTCGATGTACGACTTAAAGACTAGATATTTACATGCGGTTAGAAATAAATATGAGCGACATGTATACAGTAAAAAATATACAGGCGTGTAACGTGATATACACTTAAATATATAACAAATACATACAAGGTGCAACCCAAAGTAAACAGGACTTTTATAAAATAAAGAAAACGGATGATTATTCTTGTATAATTCTTTTTATTTATTCAAAATACTCTCCTTCTGCTTCGATACAACGTTTTGCACGGTCCAAAAGCATTTGGAATGAGTGTTTTAGGTCATCGGCCGGCATCGCCTTCAGAATGTTGGTACAAGCCCTTTGGATGTCCTCAACGTCCTTATAACGGTTTCCTTTCATCGGCAAATGCAACTGACCGAATAAGTAGAAGTCACAGGGAGCCATATCAGGCGAATACGGTGAATGATTGATGGTAAAAATGCGATTTTTGGTCAAATAATCGGTCGTAACTAGGGCTCTGTGAGCCGGTGCATTATCATGCAATAAACGCCAACTTCCTTCCTCGCGATATTCTGGCCGAATACGACGAATGCGATGCACCAAACGCTTCAAAACTTCAACATAAAACAAAGCGTTAATTGTTTTTCCCGGTGGAACAAACTCTCGATGAATTATTCCCTTTGAATCGTAGAAACAAATGAGATGAGTTTTGATTTTTGACTTCTCACGGCGGGTTTTTTTCGGATTTGGCTCATCTGGGTGCTTCCATTCGGCACTTTGACGCTTTGTTTCGGGATCATATTGAAAGCACCACGTTTCGTCACCGGTTACGATGTTGAACAAGAAATTTGGATCACGTCTGGCTTCCCGAACGATGTCTTTTGCGTGCTCAATTCTCTGCGCTTTTTGGTCGTCGGTTAAAGTGTGGAATGAAGCGAGAACACACTTTACGGAGACCCAAATGTTCGGTTAAAATGCGATCAATTGATGTTTTGGAGATGTTCAATTCCATTTCCATCAATTCCAATGATGATTTTGGCTTCCTTTTTTATAAAATCACGCACAGTTTTGATGGCATCGTCAGTAATCACAAATTTCGACTGGCCGACGTGTTCGTCGTCATTCAAGTCTTCACGACCATTCTTGAATCGATTCAACCACTCATTAACACGGCCACGGGATAAACAATCATCACCATAAACTTGCTTTAACAATTTAAACGTTTCGGTAAAAGTTTTACCAAGTTTAAAACAGAACTTAATATTAGCTCTTTGTTCGATCGACATTCTCGTACCAAAGTTAAAAACATACTGTCACATTGAGCGGGATATTTCGGCGTCTACTAGACCAAATGTCATGAAATTTAGACAGTATGTGAATGAAAGATGTACCTTTCCAACGCATGTCCTCACACATAGATGGCGCCACCAGAAACGTCCCTATTGCAAAAGTCCTGTTTACTTTGGGACGCACCTTGTATAATACAATTAACAATATAAGTCTGCAACCAAATGATTTTCAGAAAAACCTCACCGAATTTTGAATTTTTCGGTTGCGTGTTTTACGCTATCGGAAACTGTTTGGACTTACCAAAAAACGACAAAACTGACTCAAAAGAAAAAGTAATCAACTACAATATAATTTCACGGTTTTTTATTTAGACAAAGAAAATTTGTGTGTGATGTCGTCGATACACGAAAGGTAAGTGCCAAGCAACAATGCAAAAAGAAGCAAAAGAAGCATGTATAAAGGAACGTTACATAGGGATGCCAGATCATTAACAATTTTCATTTTTAACATGTATATTGTACATATATATCCAACACGCCTTCTCAATATGCATGTTCAAGATGAGAAACCAAGTCCTTGTACACATTTTTCGTGGCTTACTTTAGACAACGATTTTGTCAGGATATCTGCAATCATCTGCGTTGTCGATATATGTTCTAAGGTAAACATCTTCGCATTAATCGACTCACGTACGAAATGATGTCTGATGTCGATATGTTTCGTGCGCGCATGGAAAACGGGGTCATTCGCCAAGTATAAGGATCCCCTATTATCGACGAAAATCTTAATGTTAGCGAGGGCCTGCAAATTCAATTCGAGGAGAAAACTTCGGAGATATAATGCCTCCTTTGCTGCTTCAGCTAAACTGATATACTCAGCCTCAGTAGAAGAGAGTGCCACCGTGCGTTGTTTTTGCGACTTCCAAGTGATAGCGGCACCGCTTAAGATGAAGGCGTATCCCGTATAGGATCGGCGATCAACAGCGCATCCACCCCAATCAGCGTCAGTGTAGGCAAACAATGATCTATTCGTCCGTTTGTACATCAGGCCTAGACTTGCAGTACCAGCCAGATATCTGAGTACCCTCTTAGCAGCGATCCAATGACATTCAAAAGGGTTATTTACAAACTGTGCCAACCGTGAAACGATATTCGCGATGTCGGGTCTAGTTGCCACGGACAAATACATTAAGGCGCCAATTAATTCCCTATATGGATATTCGTGGCACTTCTCGCTTTCTGCGATATCAAAATTTAATTTTACTTCTGCAGGTGTTGCCACTGCATTGCATTCGTGCATTCCATGTCTCCTCAGCAACTCTTTAATGTAGCCTGTTTGTTTTAATTTAAGGAGGTGTTCCCGGGTAGAAGTTTGAAAAAATCGATTTTTTTTTTTTGGCGTTTTATTTTACCTTATACTATATACTATCACCCCCCAAAGTAGTTTTTCAATCCGCAAACTCAGTACCCACTTTTTTGCATGTTAATTGAAGTAATCTCAGCCGCCGTGGCTCAGTTGGTTAGTGCGTTGGACCGCGAGTCGCAGGCAGCAACCTCAGGTTCAAATACTGCCTGTAATAACACCTAAAAAAAATAACGGGAAAACTCGTTTTCTCTTTCGGTGGCTGTCCTCTCAGCTGGAAATGGCAAACCTCTGAGAGTAAAAATTGCCTATGAAAGAGCTCCCAACCTGCCGTTCGGAACCGGCATAAAACTGTAGGTCCCTTCCACCCGCGTATAAATTCACACGCACAACACGGGTGGTTGCGGGAAGCTAGGCCTTAGTCTCGCGTAAGCGGGCTGTCGTGCCAGTCAATTATTAATTGAAGTAATCTCAGCTCTTTTTGCTCCGCTGATACATTCGTCGAAACTTTAAACGCGTTTTTCTCGAAACCACATTTTTTGTACTGGCCGATAACTTTTCTCAGCAACTATGAGAGGTATCGACTTGAAATTTTGGGAAAATGTTCTAGATAGTTTTCATTGGATGCTAAACCAAAGTTTTCATCAAAAAATTATTGTTACATATATTTTCAAGCACTCTAAAGGTAAAAAAAGGTGGCAAAACTGGAAATTTTTTTTTCATATGGCCGCCATTTTGTTTCTAATCAACATTTTGACTAAAACTGTGGTTTAGCATCCGCGGAATTTATTGCAGATTAATAATTGCATACCCATTTCTGTTTCAGATTACTGGTTCCCGAAATTTCTTATCGGCCAGCAGTGAAAACAAGGTCACATTGACCACTGAAAATTTGTACTTAGAAAATAAAATTTTTTGACACAAATATGAGTTTCTGTTCTCCAAATAATAAGGAACAACAAGCAAAAAACCAGAATATTGCATGTTGCCTTGTAGCTCCAAAATAATTTTTTGAAAAACAGCCTAAAATCGGCATTCTAGACGGGAACACTCCCTTAATAAATTTATCGGTTTGAATTATTTCAAGACCAAGACAATATTTTGCAACTCCAATATCTTTTATTTCAAAATCTTTCAAAAGTTCAATTCTAATATTCTCGATTGTTTCTATGTCATGCGATGCCACTAGAATGTCGTCAACATATATCAGAAGTAATGTAAGACGATTTTTGTCATGGCAATAAAATAAGCAAGGTTCATTTACAGAGAATTTAAATCCGATGCTAGTTAATTTTGAGCTCAGCCTTTTATACCACTGGCGTCCGGCCTGCTTAAGGCCATATAGCGCTCTTTTAAGCACACAAACGTTGCCACCATTGTGCAAATTTTTAATCATATTTTTCGCGCGAACACCAATATTAGAATCTTTACTTTCTTTCGACGCTATACGCTCTAGCATGACATTCAGCATATCCGGCACCTTCATAAGTACCTTTTCCTCTAACACACCATGGAGATAAGCCGTCACAACGTCAAACTGCCGGATATGCATTCCAAGCTGTACTGATAGAGCCAGCATTAGGCGCAACGTTTCCAGCCTCGCTACAGGCGCAAATGTTTGCTGGTAATTCACACCTGGTATTTGGCTATAGCCTTTGGCTACGAGTCGAGCCTTTCGTCGCTCAATGTTGCCATCACACCCATATTTGTTTGTGAGCACAAAACGGCAACCAACTACATTATTTGACTCAGGCGATTTTACTATCTCCCATGTATTATTTTTAATGAGACTCACCACTTCGGATTCTATGGCATCCATCCACTCGTCGCGCTCTGGCCCTGTCAAAGCATTGCGAATATTAACTTCGGCCACACCAGCAAACACTTCGTCTTCGATCTCGCTTGATTCGCCTTCTAATTCTGCTTCAGAATTATGCTCCGACGTCGGTGTATGAGAGCGAAAAATCTTACGTGGTCGCCCTCTGCGCCCTGTGCGTAGCAGCTTCGGCCTTCCAGGTGCTTTGCTTGCTGCTACGTTGTCGTCAGCTCGCACTTGTGGAATTGATTTGTCAACATTGTTGTTTATAACAGAACAAGGAAAGAAATCGACGAATTTTCGGCTTTCACCACCGCTCGATAAAAGTTGCTTTGAATTCACAATTAAATCATCGACTTCATCTGGTACAAGTTGCGGCTCATAAACTTCATTAATAAATTTAACATCTCTAGCGCAAATTACCTTATGCGCGTCTGGCAGCCATATGCGATAACCTTTTCTGTCACGTGGATAACCCAAAAACACGCCTTCCACTGCTCTGGGTGCGAGCTTATCCTTGCTCTGGTCCTTATCAAGAACCATCACCTTGGAACCAAATATTCTTAAGCAATTTAGGCTGGGCTTTTCTTTGTAGAAAACTTCATAAGGCGTATTCCATCTTAAGCTGCTCGTTGGACACCTGTTGCGTATAAAACAAGCCGCTGACACAGCAGACGACCAAAAAGACGGACTCATTCCTGACTGCAGCAAAAGACACCTTGCCATATCCAACAGCGTACGATTGAGTCGCTCTGCAACACCATTTTGTTGTGGGGTTCGAGGAATAGACAATCTACGTACAATGCCGTGATCTAGAAGATACTTTTCAAATTCATTATTACAATACTCACGCCCATTATCTGATTGTAGGCACTTTATTTTGTGACCAGTCTGCTTTTCCACAAAGGATTGGTACATTTTGAATGCATCAAGCACGCTACTTTTGTCACGCAAAAAATATACCTCGCACCATCTTGAGCTGTCATCCACGAAGGTGACGAAATATTTAGCTCGTTCAGTTGACTCCGTGCGAAAAGGTCCCACAACATCGGAGTGCACTATTTTTAGAATTTCTGTACACGGCGTGTGGCTCTTAGTAAATGGTAAACCAGTCATTTTTCCCTTAAGGCACACACACACGTATGCACTGTCTTTCATAAAAGTAACTGTGTGACCCTTGTCCGTTATTTTTGCAATTGAAATGAGGTTTGTTCTGAGATCTGGAACAAACAGAGTATTCTTCAACTCAATGCAACGATTACCACCATCACCAGCCGCTTCCATTTCCACGACACCTGTGCCGTGAACCTCACTACATGCTTGGCTTGCCAAATTAACTTTCATTTTTGACGATTTGAACATTTTTACGAAAGCACTTTCATCACCACACAAATGGGCAGTACACCCGCTGTCCAAAATCCATGCACGATTATTGGTTGCACTTTTGTTCTCCTCGGTCGCAGAATGGCACGCCACGAATGATTCGTCCACGTTACGAACCTGTCTTTCTCCCTTCTTTTTCATGGGGCAGGCATTCGCCTTGTGTCCGATCACGCCACACTTGAAGCACCTGAATTCGCCTTTTGCAGCCATTTTGTTTTTAGAAGAATTAAACTTGTGATCTCGGGCCCGAGTACCAGCAGCCATCGCAACAACAGCACCCGAAGCCTGCGCTCGTGCTTCGCCTTCTTCAATAATCTTAACTTTTAATATTTCCGCGGTAGGTAACTTGTCCCGTGACTCGATTGCGCACCGAAAATTTTCGAAACTTGAAGGAAGACTATACAGAAGCATAATGGTTAGAAGATCACCATTTATTTGCACTTCCATGCTCTCCAATTTGTCAACGACATCAAAAAAACGAGCAATGTGGTCTTTGACGTCCCCTCCTTCATCCAGCTTCTGCAGCATGAGTTGCTTAAGAAGAGTCGCTTTGCGAGCTGGCCCCTTTGAAGCATAAATCGCCTCCAGCTTGACCCAGACATCACGAGCTGTCTCGCATCCTCTAATTTGTTTCAACTCCGAAGGCTGGATAGATAAAATAAGATCTGCCTTTGCCTTCTTATCTTGCTTGAACCACGTGGCCCTCGCGGAGTCACCTTCTGCCGGTAACACGCAGCTGCCATCCACAAACTCCCACAGGTCGCTCTTTGTCAACAGCGCCTCCACCTGCAGGCTCCACGTATCGAAATTATCTTTTGACAAGAGTTCGATGCGCGATGTAGTCGGGACCGAGCTTGCTGCCATTTCAATTAAAAATTTATTGCGATCGGAATTTTTCGATTCAATTACTTTAGTGTCGTTCAAACTTCGCGTATCTGGGCCCATAACCTGTTTGGACTTACCAAAAAACGACAAAACTGACTCAAAAGAAAAAGTAATCAACTACAATATAATTTCACGGTTTTTTATTTAGACAAAGAAAATTTGTGTGTGATGTCGTCGATACACGAAAGGTAAGTGCCAAGCAACAATGCAAAAAGAAGCAAAAGAAGCATGTATAAAGGAACGTTACATAGGGATGCCATATATCCAACAGAAACTAACTTGACATTACATTCGATGTGAAGTTTTTTAGTTGAATAATCCCATGGCAGTGCAAGCATCATTTTAAGGACCTTGTTTTGTGAAATTTGTAATGTTTTTAAATGTGTTTTGGCACAGATGGCCCAAGATGGGCATGCATATAAC
>CAVLFC010000093.1:0-34215 GCA_963668005.1 Melieria crassipennis | reverse complement strand
TTATTGATTTAATTTGATAAAGCTGCAACCTTTAGCTACATTTTAAGGGGTTTTTATTAAGGTAACCATACGCGTTTGGATTTTAAGCTAGGTTTTAAGGGTATTACTTTTAAAATAAACATATAAATTCATATTTTACAAGCATTTTGATATCGATTTTGCAGTAGGCAGCCATTTAATGTCACTCTTGCGCATCGATCTGTTCATGATTGCCGAATAGTAATGGAATTATTGATTTAATTTGATAAAGCTGCAACCTTTAGCTACATTTTAAGGGGTTTTTATTAAGGTAACCATACGCGTTTGGATTTTAAGCTAGGTTTTAAGGGTATTACTTTTAAAATAAACATATAAATTCATATTTTACAAGCATTTTGATATCGATTTTGCAGTAGGCAGCCATTTAATGTCACTCTTGCGCATCGATCTGTTCATGATTGCCGAATAGTAATGGAATTATTGATTTAATTTGATAAAGCTGCAACCTTTAGCTACATTTTAAGGGGTTTTTATTAAGGTAACCATACGCGTTTGGATTTTAAGCTAGGTTTTAAGGGTATTACTTTTAAAATAAACATATAAATTCATATTTTACAAGCATTTTGATATCGATTTTGCAGTAGGCAGCCATTTAATGTCACTCTTGCGCATCGATCTGTTCATGATTGCCGAATAGTAATGGAATTATTGATTTAATTTGATAAAGCTGCAACCTTTAGCTACATTTTAAGGGGTTTTTATTAAGGTAACCATACGCGTTTGGATTTTAAGCTAGGTTTTAAGGGTATTACTTTTAAAATAAACATATAAATTCATATTTTACAAGCATTTTGATATCGATTTTGCAGTAGGCAGCCATTTAATGTCACTCTTGCGCATCGATCTGTTCATGATTGCCGAATAGTAATGGAATTATTGATTTAATTTGATAAAGCTGCAACCTTTAGCTACATTTTAAGGGGTTTTTATTAAGGTAACCATACGCGTTTGGATTTTAAGCTAGGTTTTAAGGGTATTACTTTTAAAATAAACATATAAATTCATATTTTACAAGCATTTTGATATCGATTTTGCAGTAGGCAGCCATTTAATGTCACTCTTGCGCATCGATCTGTTCATGATTGCCGAATAGTAATGGAATTATTGATTTAATTTGATAAAGCTGCAACCTTTAGCTACATTTTAAGGGGTTTTTATTAAGGTAACCATACGCGTTTGGATTTTAAGCTAGGTTTTAAGGGTATTACTTTTAAAATAAACATATAAATTCATATTTTACAAGCATTTTGATATCGATTTTGCAGTAGGCAGCCATTTAATGTCACTCTTGCGCATCGATCTGTTCATGATTGCCGAATAGTAATGGAATTATTGATTTAATTTGATAAAGCTGCAACCTTTAGCTACATTTTAAGGGGTTTTTATTAAGGTAACCATACGCGTTTGGATTTTAAGCTAGGTTTTAAGGGTATTACTTTTAAAATAAACATATAAATTCATATTTTACAAGCATTTTGATATCGATTTTGCAGTAGGCAGCCATTTAATGTCACTCTTGCGCATCGATCTGTTCATGATTGCCGAATAGTAATGGAATTATTGATTTAATTTGATAAAGCTGCAACCTTTAGCTACATTTTAAGGGGTTTTTATTAAGGTAACCATACGCGTTTGGATTTTAAGCTAGGTTTTAAGGGTATTACTTTTAAAATAAACATATAAATTCATATTTTACAAGCATTTTGATATCGATTTTGCAGTAGGCAGCCATTTAATGTCACTCTTGCGCATCGATCTGTTCATGATTGCCGAATAGTAATGGAATTATTGATTTAATTTGATAAAGCTGCAACCTTTAGCTACATTTTAAGGGGTTTTTATTAAGGTAACCATACGCGTTTGGATTTTAAGCTAGGTTTTAAGGGTATTACTTTTAAAATAAACATATAAATTCATATTTTACAAGCATTTTGATATCGATTTTGCAGTAGGCAGCCATTTAATGTCACTCTTGCGCATCGATCTGTTCATGATTGCCGAATAGTAATGGAATTATTGATTTAATTTGATAAAGCTGCAACCTTTAGCTACATTTTAAGGGGTTTTTATTAAGGTAACCATACGCGTTTGGATTTTAAGCTAGGTTTTAAGGGTATTACTTTTAAAATAAACATATAAATTCATATTTTACAAGCATTTTGATATCGATTTTGCAGTAGGCAGCCATTTAATGTCACTCTTGCGCATCGATCTGTTCATGATTGCCGAATAGTAATGGAATTATTGATTTAATTTGATAAAGCTGCAACCTTTAGCTACATTTTAAGGGGTTTTTATTAAGGTAACCATACGCGTTTGGATTTTAAGCTAGGTTTTAAGGGTATTACTTTTAAAATAAACATATAAATTCATATTTTACAAGCATTTTGATATCGATTTTGCAGTAGGCAGCCATTTAATGTCACTCTTGCGCATCGATCTGTTCATGATTGCCGAATAGTAATGGAATTATTGATTTAATTTGATAAAGCTGCAACCTTTAGCTACATTTTAAGGGGTTTTTATTAAGGTAACCATACGCGTTTGGATTTTAAGCTAGGTTTTAAGGGTATTACTTTTAAAATAAACATATAAATTCATATTTTACAAGCATTTTGATATCGATTTTGCAGTAGGCAGCCATTTAATGTCACTCTTGCGCATCGATCTGTTCATGATTGCCGAATAGTAATGGAATTATTGATTTAATTTGATAAAGCTGCAACCTTTAGCTACATTTTAAGGGGTTTTTATTAAGGTAACCATACGCGTTTGGATTTTAAGCTAGGTTTTAAGGGTATTACTTTTAAAATAAACATATAAATTCATATTTTACAAGCATTTTGATATCGATTTTGCAGTAGGCAGCCATTTAATGTCACTCTTGCGCATCGATCTGTTCATGATTGCCGAATAGTAATGGAATTATTGATTTAATTTGATAAAGCTGCAACCTTTAGCTACATTTTAAGGGGTTTTTATTAAGGTAACCATACGCGTTTGGATTTTAAGCTAGGTTTTAAGGGTATTACTTTTAAAATAAACATATAAATTCATATTTTACAAGCATTTTGATATCGATTTTGCAGTAGGCAGCCATTTAATGTCACTCTTGCGCATCGATCTGTTCATGATTGCCGAATAGTAATGGAATTATTGATTTAATTTGATAAAGCTGCAACCTTTAGCTACATTTTAAGGGGTTTTTATTAAGGTAACCATACGCGTTTGGATTTTAAGCTAGGTTTTAAGGGTATTACTTTTAAAATAAACATATAAATTCATATTTTACAAGCATTTTGATATCGATTTTGCAGTAGGCAGCCATTTAATGTCACTCTTGCGCATCGATCTGTTCATGATTGCCGAATAGTAATGGAATTATTGATTTAATTTGATAAAGCTGCAACCTTTAGCTACATTTTAAGGGGTTTTTATTAAGGTAACCATACGCGTTTGGATTTTAAGCTAGGTTTTAAGGGTATTACTTTTAAAATAAACATATAAATTCATATTTTACAAGCATTTTGATATCGATTTTGCAGTAGGCAGCCATTTAATGTCACTCTTGCGCATCGATCTGTTCATGATTGCCGAATAGTAATGGAATTATTGATTTAATTTGATAAAGCTGCAACCTTTAGCTACATTTTAAGGGGTTTTTATTAAGGTAACCATACGCGTTTGGATTTTAAGCTAGGTTTTAAGGGTATTACTTTTAAAATAAACATATAAATTCATATTTTACAAGCATTTTGATATCGATTTTGCAGTAGGCAGCCATTTAATGTCACTCTTGCGCATCGATCTGTTCATGATTGCCGAATAGTAATGGAATTATTGATTTAATTTGATAAAGCTGCAACCTTTAGCTACATTTTAAGGGGTTTTTATTAAGGTAACCATACGCGTTTGGATTTTAAGCTAGGTTTTAAGGGTATTACTTTTAAAATAAACATATAAATTCATATTTTACAAGCATTTTGATATCGATTTTGCAGTAGGCAGCCATTTAATGTCACTCTTGCGCATCGATCTGTTCATGATTGCCGAATAGTAATGGAATTATTGATTTAATTTGATAAAGCTGCAACCTTTAGCTACATTTTAAGGGGTTTTTATTAAGGTAACCATACGCGTTTGGATTTTAAGCTAGGTTTTAAGGGTATTACTTTTAAAATAAACATATAAATTCATATTTTACAAGCATTTTGATATCGATTTTGCAGTAGGCAGCCATTTAATGTCACTCTTGCGCATCGATCTGTTCATGATTGCCGAATAGTAATGGAATTATTGATTTAATTTGATAAAGCTGCAACCTTTAGCTACATTTTAAGGGGTTTTTATTAAGGTAACCATACGCGTTTGGATTTTAAGCTAGGTTTTAAGGGTATTACTTTTAAAATAAACATATAAATTCATATTTTACAAGCATTTTGATATCGATTTTGCAGTAGGCAGCCATTTAATGTCACTCTTGCGCATCGATCTGTTCATGATTGCCGAATAGTAATGGAATTATTGATTTAATTTGATAAAGCTGCAACCTTTAGCTACATTTTAAGGGGTTTTTATTAAGGTAACCATACGCGTTTGGATTTTAAGCTAGGTTTTAAGGGTATTACTTTTAAAATAAACATATAAATTCATATTTTACAAGCATTTTGATATCGATTTTGCAGTAGGCAGCCATTTAATGTCACTCTTGCGCATCGATCTGTTCATGATTGCCGAATAGTAATGGAATTATTGATTTAATTTGATAAAGCTGCAACCTTTAGCTACATTTTAAGGGGTTTTTATTAAGGTAACCATACGCGTTTGGATTTTAAGCTAGGTTTTAAGGGTATTACTTTTAAAATAAACATATAAATTCATATTTTACAAGCATTTTGATATCGATTTTGCAGTAGGCAGCCATTTAATGTCACTCTTGCGCATCGATCTGTTCATGATTGCCGAATAGTAATGGAATTATTGATTTAATTTGATAAAGCTGCAACCTTTAGCTACATTTTAAGGGGTTTTTATTAAGGTAACCATACGCGTTTGGATTTTAAGCTAGGTTTTAAGGGTATTACTTTTAAAATAAACATATAAATTCATATTTTACAAGCATTTTGATATCGATTTTGCAGTAGGCAGCCATTTAATGTCACTCTTGCGCATCGATCTGTTCATGATTGCCGAATAGTAATGGAATTATTGATTTAATTTGATAAAGCTGCAACCTTTAGCTACATTTTAAGGGGTTTTTATTAAGGTAACCATACGCGTTTGGATTTTAAGCTAGGTTTTAAGGGTATTACTTTTAAAATAAACATATAAATTCATATTTTACAAGCATTTTGATATCGATTTTGCAGTAGGCAGCCATTTAATGTCACTCTTGCGCATCGATCTGTTCATGATTGCCGAATAGTAATGGAATTATTGATTTAATTTGATAAAGCTGCAACCTTTAGCTACATTTTAAGGGGTTTTTATTAAGGTAACCATACGCGTTTGGATTTTAAGCTAGGTTTTAAGGGTATTACTTTTAAAATAAACATATAAATTCATATTTTACAAGCATTTTGATATCGATTTTGCAGTAGGCAGCCATTTAATGTCACTCTTGCGCATCGATCTGTTCATGATTGCCGAATAGTAATGGAATTATTGATTTAATTTGATAAAGCTGCAACCTTTAGCTACATTTTAAGGGGTTTTTATTAAGGTAACCATACGCGTTTGGATTTTAAGCTAGGTTTTAAGGGTATTACTTTTAAAATAAACATATAAATTCATATTTTACAAGCATTTTGATATCGATTTTGCAGTAGGCAGCCATTTAATGTCACTCTTGCGCATCGATCTGTTCATGATTGCCGAATAGTAATGGAATTATTGATTTAATTTGATAAAGCTGCAACCTTTAGCTACATTTTAAGGGGTTTTTATTAAGGTAACCATACGCGTTTGGATTTTAAGCTAGGTTTTAAGGGTATTACTTTTAAAATAAACATATAAATTCATATTTTACAAGCATTTTGATATCGATTTTGCAGTAGGCAGCCATTTAATGTCACTCTTGCGCATCGATCTGTTCATGATTGCCGAATAGTAATGGAATTATTGATTTAATTTGATAAAGCTGCAACCTTTAGCTACATTTTAAGGGGTTTTTATTAAGGTAACCATACGCGTTTGGATTTTAAGCTAGGTTTTAAGGGTATTACTTTTAAAATAAACATATAAATTCATATTTTACAAGCATTTTGATATCGATTTTGCAGTAGGCAGCCATTTAATGTCACTCTTGCGCATCGATCTGTTCATGATTGCCGAATAGTAATGGAATTATTGATTTAATTTGATAAAGCTGCAACCTTTAGCTACATTTTAAGGGGTTTTTATTAAGGTAACCATACGCGTTTGGATTTTAAGCTAGGTTTTAAGGGTATTACTTTTAAAATAAACATATAAATTCATATTTTACAAGCATTTTGATATCGATTTTGCAGTAGGCAGCCATTTAATGTCACTCTTGCGCATCGATCTGTTCATGATTGCCGAATAGTAATGGAATTATTGATTTAATTTGATAAAGCTGCAACCTTTAGCTACATTTTAAGGGGTTTTTATTAAGGTAACCATACGCGTTTGGATTTTAAGCTAGGTTTTAAGGGTATTACTTTTAAAATAAACATATAAATTCATATTTTACAAGCATTTTGATATCGATTTTGCAGTAGGCAGCCATTTAATGTCACTCTTGCGCATCGATCTGTTCATGATTGCCGAATAGTAATGGAATTATTGATTTAATTTGATAAAGCTGCAACCTTTAGCTACATTTTAAGGGGTTTTTATTAAGGTAACCATACGCGTTTGGATTTTAAGCTAGGTTTTAAGGGTATTACTTTTAAAATAAACATATAAATTCATATTTTACAAGCATTTTGATATCGATTTTGCAGTAGGCAGCCATTTAATGTCACTCTTGCGCATCGATCTGTTCATGATTGCCGAATAGTAATGGAATTATTGATTTAATTTGATAAAGCTGCAACCTTTAGCTACATTTTAAGGGGTTTTTATTAAGGTAACCATACGCGTTTGGATTTTAAGCTAGGTTTTAAGGGTATTACTTTTAAAATAAACATATAAATTCATATTTTACAAGCATTTTGATATCGATTTTGCAGTAGGCAGCCATTTAATGTCACTCTTGCGCATCGATCTGTTCATGATTGCCGAATAGTAATGGAATTATTGATTTAATTTGATAAAGCTGCAACCTTTAGCTACATTTTAAGGGGTTTTTATTAAGGTAACCATACGCGTTTGGATTTTAAGCTAGGTTTTAAGGGTATTACTTTTAAAATAAACATATAAATTCATATTTTACAAGCATTTTGATATCGATTTTGCAGTAGGCAGCCATTTAATGTCACTCTTGCGCATCGATCTGTTCATGATTGCCGAATAGTAATGGAATTATTGATTTAATTTGATAAAGCTGCAACCTTTAGCTACATTTTAAGGGGTTTTTATTAAGGTAACCATACGCGTTTGGATTTTAAGCTAGGTTTTAAGGGTATTACTTTTAAAATAAACATATAAATTCATATTTTACAAGCATTTTGATATCGATTTTGCAGTAGGCAGCCATTTAATGTCACTCTTGCGCATCGATCTGTTCATGATTGCCGAATAGTAATGGAATTATTGATTTAATTTGATAAAGCTGCAACCTTTAGCTACATTTTAAGGGGTTTTTATTAAGGTAACCATACGCGTTTGGATTTTAAGCTAGGTTTTAAGGGTATTACTTTTAAAATAAACATATAAATTCATATTTTACAAGCATTTTGATATCGATTTTGCAGTAGGCAGCCATTTAATGTCACTCTTGCGCATCGATCTGTTCATGATTGCCGAATAGTAATGGAATTATTGATTTAATTTGATAAAGCTGCAACCTTTAGCTACATTTTAAGGGGTTTTTATTAAGGTAACCATACGCGTTTGGATTTTAAGCTAGGTTTTAAGGGTATTACTTTTAAAATAAACATATAAATTCATATTTTACAAGCATTTTGATATCGATTTTGCAGTAGGCAGCCATTTAATGTCACTCTTGCGCATCGATCTGTTCATGATTAGCCGAATAGTAATGGAATTATTGATTTAATTTGATAAAGCTGCAACCTTTAGCTACATTTTAAGGGGTTTTTATTAAGGTAACCATACGCGTTTGGATTTTAAGCTAGGTTTTAAGGGTATTACTTTTAAAATAAACATATAAATTCATATTTTACAAGCATTTTGATATCGATTTTGCAGTAGGCAGCCATTTAATGTCACTCTTGCGCATCGATCTGTTCATGATTGCCGAATAGTAATGGAATTATTGATTTAATTTGATAAAGCTGCAACCTTTAGCTACATTTTAAGGGGTTTTTATTAAGGTAACCATACGCGTTTGGATTTTAAGCTAGGTTTTAAGGGTATTACTTTTAAAATAAACATATAAATTCATATTTTACAAGCATTTTGATATCGATTTTGCAGTAGGCAGCCATTTAATGTCACTCTTGCGCATCGATCTGTTCATGATTGCCGAATAGTAATGGAATTATTGATTTAATTTGATAAAGCTGCAACCTTTAGCTACATTTTAAGGGGTTTTTATTAAGGTAACCATACGCGTTTGGATTTTAAGCTAGGTTTTAAGGGTATTACTTTTAAAATAAACATATAAATTCATATTTTACAAGCATTTTGATATCGATTTTGCAGTAGGCAGCCATTTAATGTCACTCTTGCGCATCGATCTGTTCATGATTGCCGAATAGTAATGGAATTATTGATTTAATTTGATAAAGCTGCAACCTTTAGCTACATTTTAAGGGGTTTTTATTAAGGTAACCATACGCGTTTGGATTTTAAGCTAGGTTTTAAGGGTATTACTTTTAAAATAAACATATAAATTCATATTTTACAAGCATTTTGATATCGATTTTGCAGTAGGCAGCCATTTAATGTCACTCTTGCGCATCGATCTGTTCATGATTGCCGAATAGTAATGGAATTATTGATTTAATTTGATAAAGCTGCAACCTTTAGCTACATTTTAAGGGGTTTTTATTAAGGTAACCATACGCGTTTGGATTTTAAGCTAGGTTTTAAGGGTATTACTTTTAAAATAAACATATAAATTCATATTTTACAAGCATTTTGATATCGATTTTGCAGTAGGCAGCCATTTAATGTCACTCTTGCGCATCGATCTGTTCATGATTGCCGAATAGTAATGGAATTATTGATTTAATTTGATAAAGCTGCAACCTTTAGCTACATTTTAAGGGGTTTTTATTAAGGTAACCATACGCGTTTGGATTTTAAGCTAGGTTTTAAGGGTATTACTTTTAAAATAAACATATAAATTCATATTTTACAAGCATTTTGATATCGATTTTGCAGTAGGCAGCCATTTAATGTCACTCTTGCGCATCGATCTGTTCATGATTGCCGAATAGTAATGGAATTATTGATTTAATTTGATAAAGCTGCAACCTTTAGCTACATTTTAAGGGGTTTTTATTAAGGTAACCATACGCGTTTGGATTTTAAGCTAGGTTTTAAGGGTATTACTTTTAAAATAAACATATAAATTCATATTTTACAAGCATTTTGATATCGATTTTGCAGTAGGCAGCCATTTAATGTCACTCTTGCGCATCGATCTGTTCATGATTGCCGAATAGTAATGGAATTATTGATTTAATTTGATAAAGCTGCAACCTTTAGCTACATTTTAAGGGGTTTTTATTAAGGTAACCATACGCGTTTGGATTTTAAGCTAGGTTTTAAGGGTATTACTTTTAAAATAAACATATAAATTCATATTTTACAAGCATTTTGATATCGATTTTGCAGTAGGCAGCCATTTAATGTCACTCTTGCGCATCGATCTGTTCATGATTGCCGAATAGTAATGGAATTATTGATTTAATTTGATAAAGCTGCAACCTTTAGCTACATTTTAAGGGGTTTTTATTAAGGTAACCATACGCGTTTGGATTTTAAGCTAGGTTTTAAGGGTATTACTTTTAAAATAAACATATAAATTCATATTTTACAAGCATTTTGATATCGATTTTGCAGTAGGCAGCCATTTAATGTCACTCTTGCGCATCGATCTGTTCATGATTGCCGAATAGTAATGGAATTATTGATTTAATTTGATAAAGCTGCAACCTTTAGCTACATTTTAAGGGGTTTTTATTAAGGTAACCATACGCGTTTGGATTTTAAGCTAGGTTTTAAGGGTATTACTTTTAAAATAAACATATAAATTCATATTTTACAAGCATTTTGATATCGATTTTGCAGTAGGCAGCCATTTAATGTCACTCTTGCGCATCGATCTGTTCATGATTGCCGAATAGTAATGGAATTATTGATTTAATTTGATAAAGCTGCAACCTTTAGCTACATTTTAAGGGGTTTTTATTAAGGTAACCATACGCGTTTGGATTTTAAGCTAGGTTTTAAGGGTATTACTTTTAAAATAAACATATAAATTCATATTTTACAAGCATTTTGATATCGATTTTGCAGTAGGCAGCCATTTAATGTCACTCTTGCGCATCGATCTGTTCATGATTGCCGAATAGTAATGGAATTATTGATTTAATTTGATAAAGCTGCAACCTTTAGCTACATTTTAAGGGGTTTTTATTAAGGTAACCATACGCGTTTGGATTTTAAGCTAGGTTTTAAGGGTATTACTTTTAAAATAAACATATAAATTCATATTTTACAAGCATTTTGATATCGATTTTGCAGTAGGCAGCCATTTAATGTCACTCTTGCGCATCGATCTGTTCATGATTGCCGAATAGTAATGGAATTATTGATTTAATTTGATAAAGCTGCAACCTTTAGCTACATTTTAAGGGGTTTTTATTAAGGTAACCATACGCGTTTGGATTTTAAGCTAGGTTTTAAGGGTATTACTTTTAAAATAAACATATAAATTCATATTTTACAAGCATTTTGATATCGATTTTGCAGTAGGCAGCCATTTAATGTCACTCTTGCGCATCGATCTGTTCATGATTGCCGAATAGTAATGGAATTATTGATTTAATTTGATAAAGCTGCAACCTTTAGCTACATTTTAAGGGGTTTTTATTAAGGTAACCATACGCGTTTGGATTTTAAGCTAGGTTTTAAGGGTATTACTTTTAAAATAAACATATAAATTCATATTTTACAAGCATTTTGATATCGATTTTGCAGTAGGCAGCCATTTAATGTCACTCTTGCGCATCGATCTGTTCATGATTGCCGAATAGTAATGGAATTATTGATTTAATTTGATAAAGCTGCAACCTTTAGCTACATTTTAAGGGGTTTTTATTAAGGTAACCATACGCGTTTGGATTTTAAGCTAGGTTTTAAGGGTATTACTTTTAAAATAAACATATAAATTCATATTTTACAAGCATTTTGATATCGATTTTGCAGTAGGCAGCCATTTAATGTCACTCTTGCGCATCGATCTGTTCATGATTGCCGAATAGTAATGGAATTATTGATTTAATTTGATAAAGCTGCAACCTTTAGCTACATTTTAAGGGGTTTTTATTAAGGTAACCATACGCGTTTGGATTTTAAGCTAGGTTTTAAGGGTATTACTTTTAAAATAAACATATAAATTCATATTTTACAAGCATTTTGATATCGATTTTGCAGTAGGCAGCCATTTAATGTCACTCTTGCGCATCGATCTGTTCATGATTGCCGAATAGTAATGGAATTATTGATTTAATTTGATAAAGCTGCAACCTTTAGCTACATTTTAAGGGGTTTTTATTAAGGTAACCATACGCGTTTGGATTTTAAGCTAGGTTTTAAGGGTATTACTTTTAAAATAAACATATAAATTCATATTTTACAAGCATTTTGATATCGATTTTGCAGTAGGCAGCCATTTAATGTCACTCTTGCGCATCGATCTGTTCATGATTGCCGAATAGTAATGGAATTATTGATTTAATTTGATAAAGCTGCAACCTTTAGCTACATTTTAAGGGGTTTTTATTAAGGTAACCATACGCGTTTGGATTTTAAGCTAGGTTTTAAGGGTATTACTTTTAAAATAAACATATAAATTCATATTTTACAAGCATTTTGATATCGATTTTGCAGTAGGCAGCCATTTAATGTCACTCTTGCGCATCGATCTGTTCATGATTGCCGAATAGTAATGGAATTATTGATTTAATTTGATAAAGCTGCAACCTTTAGCTACATTTTAAGGGGTTTTTATTAAGGTAACCATACGCGTTTGGATTTTAAGCTAGGTTTTAAGGGTATTACTTTTAAAATAAACATATAAATTCATATTTTACAAGCATTTTGATATCGATTTTGCAGTAGGCAGCCATTTAATGTCACTCTTGCGCATCGATCTGTTCATGATTGCCGAATAGTAATGGAATTATTGATTTAATTTGATAAAGCTGCAACCTTTAGCTACATTTTAAGGGGTTTTTATTAAGGTAACCATACGCGTTTGGATTTTAAGCTAGGTTTTAAGGGTATTACTTTTAAAATAAACATATAAATTCATATTTTACAAGCATTTTGATATCGATTTTGCAGTAGGCAGCCATTTAATGTCACTCTTGCGCATCGATCTGTTCATGATTGCCGAATAGTAATGGAATTATTGATTTAATTTGATAAAGCTGCAACCTTTAGCTACATTTTAAGGGGTTTTTATTAAGGTAACCATACGCGTTTGGATTTTAAGCTAGGTTTTAAGGGTATTACTTTTAAAATAAACATATAAATTCATATTTTACAAGCATTTTGATATCGATTTTGCAGTAGGCAGCCATTTAATGTCACTCTTGCGCATCGATCTGTTCATGATTGCCGAATAGTAATGGAATTATTGATTTAATTTGATAAAGCTGCAACCTTTAGCTACATTTTAAGGGGTTTTTATTAAGGTAACCATACGCGTTTGGATTTTAAGCTAGGTTTTAAGGGTATTACTTTTAAAATAAACATATAAATTCATATTTTACAAGCATTTTGATATCGATTTTGCAGTAGGCAGCCATTTAATGTCACTCTTGCGCATCGATCTGTTCATGATTGCCGAATAGTAATGGAATTATTGATTTAATTTGATAAAGCTGCAACCTTTAGCTACATTTTAAGGGGTTTTTATTAAGGTAACCATACGCGTTTGGATTTTAAGCTAGGTTTTAAGGGTATTACTTTTAAAATAAACATATAAATTCATATTTTACAAGCATTTTGATATCGATTTTGCAGTAGGCAGCCATTTAATGTCACTCTTGCGCATCGATCTGTTCATGATTGCCGAATAGTAATGGAATTATTGATTTAATTTGATAAAGCTGCAACCTTTAGCTACATTTTAAGGGGTTTTTATTAAGGTAACCATACGCGTTTGGATTTTAAGCTAGGTTTTAAGGGTATTACTTTTAAAATAAACATATAAATTCATATTTTACAAGCATTTTGATATCGATTTTGCAGTAGGCAGCCATTTAATGTCACTCTTGCGCATCGATCTGTTCATGATTGCCGAATAGTAATGGAATTATTGATTTAATTTGATAAAGCTGCAACCTTTAGCTACATTTTAAGGGGTTTTTATTAAGGTAACCATACGCGTTTGGATTTTAAGCTAGGTTTTAAGGGTATTACTTTTAAAATAAACATATAAATTCATATTTTACAAGCATTTTGATATCGATTTTGCAGTAGGCAGCCATTTAATGTCACTCTTGCGCATCGATCTGTTCATGATTGCCGAATAGTAATGGAATTATTGATTTAATTTGATAAAGCTGCAACCTTTAGCTACATTTTAAGGGGTTTTTATTAAGGTAACCATACGCGTTTGGATTTTAAGCTAGGTTTTAAGGGTATTACTTTTAAAATAAACATATAAATTCATATTTTACAAGCATTTTGATATCGATTTTGCAGTAGGCAGCCATTTAATGTCACTCTTGCGCATCGATCTGTTCATGATTGCCGAATAGTAATGGAATTATTGATTTAATTTGATAAAGCTGCAACCTTTAGCTACATTTTAAGGGGTTTTTATTAAGGTAACCATACGCGTTTGGATTTTAAGCTAGGTTTTAAGGGTATTACTTTTAAAATAAACATATAAATTCATATTTTACAAGCATTTTGATATCGATTTTGCAGTAGGCAGCCATTTAATGTCACTCTTGCGCATCGATCTGTTCATGATTGCCGAATAGTAATGGAATTATTGATTTAATTTGATAAAGCTGCAACCTTTAGCTACATTTTAAGGGGTTTTTATTAAGGTAACCATACGCGTTTGGATTTTAAGCTAGGTTTTAAGGGTATTACTTTTAAAATAAACATATAAATTCATATTTTACAAGCATTTTGATATCGATTTTGCAGTAGGCAGCCATTTAATGTCACTCTTGCGCATCGATCTGTTCATGATTGCCGAATAGTAATGGAATTATTGATTTAATTTGATAAAGCTGCAACCTTTAGCTACATTTTAAGGGGTTTTTATTAAGGTAACCATACGCGTTTGGATTTTAAGCTAGGTTTTAAGGGTATTACTTTTAAAATAAACATATAAATTCATATTTTACAAGCATTTTGATATCGATTTTGCAGTAGGCAGCCATTTAATGTCACTCTTGCGCATCGATCTGTTCATGATTGCCGAATAGTAATGGAATTATTGATTTAATTTGATAAAGCTGCAACCTTTAGCTACATTTTAAGGGGTTTTTATTAAGGTAACCATACGCGTTTGGATTTTAAGCTAGGTTTTAAGGGTATTACTTTTAAAATAAACATATAAATTCATATTTTACAAGCATTTTGATATCGATTTTGCAGTAGGCAGCCATTTAATGTCACTCTTGCGCATCGATCTGTTCATGATTGCCGAATAGTAATGGAATTATTGATTTAATTTGATAAAGCTGCAACCTTTAGCTACATTTTAAGGGGTTTTTATTAAGGTAACCATACGCGTTTGGATTTTAAGCTAGGTTTTAAGGGTATTACTTTTAAAATAAACATATAAATTCATATTTTACAAGCATTTTGATATCGATTTTGCAGTAGGCAGCCATTTAATGTCACTCTTGCGCATCGATCTGTTCATGATTGCCGAATAGTAATGGAATTATTGATTTAATTTGATAAAGCTGCAACCTTTAGCTACATTTTAAGGGGTTTTTATTAAGGTAACCATACGCGTTTGGATTTTAAGCTAGGTTTTAAGGGTATTACTTTTAAAATAAACATATAAATTCATATTTTACAAGCATTTTGATATCGATTTTGCAGTAGGCAGCCATTTAATGTCACTCTTGCGCATCGATCTGTTCATGATTGCCGAATAGTAATGGAATTATTGATTTAATTTGATAAAGCTGCAACCTTTAGCTACATTTTAAGGGGTTTTTATTAAGGTAACCATACGCGTTTGGATTTTAAGCTAGGTTTTAAGGGTATTACTTTTAAAATAAACATATAAATTCATATTTTACAAGCATTTTGATATCGATTTTGCAGTAGGCAGCCATTTAATGTCACTCTTGCGCATCGATCTGTTCATGATTGCCGAATAGTAATGGAATTATTGATTTAATTTGATAAAGCTGCAACCTTTAGCTACATTTTAAGGGGTTTTTATTAAGGTAACCATACGCGTTTGGATTTTAAGCTAGGTTTTAAGGGTATTACTTTTAAAATAAACATATAAATTCATATTTTACAAGCATTTTGATATCGATTTTGCAGTAGGCAGCCATTTAATGTCACTCTTGCGCATCGATCTGTTCATGATTGCCGAATAGTAATGGAATTATTGATTTAATTTGATAAAGCTGCAACCTTTAGCTACATTTTAAGGGGTTTTTATTAAGGTAACCATACGCGTTTGGATTTTAAGCTAGGTTTTGAGGGTATTACTTTTAAAATAAACATATAAATTCATATTTTACAAGCATTTTGATATCGATTTTGCAGTAGGCAGCCATTTAATGTCACTCTTGCGCATCGATCTGTTCATGATTGCCGAATAGTAATGGAATTATTGATTTAATTTGATAAAGCTGCAACCTTTAGCTACATTTTAAGGGGTTTTTATTAAGGTAACCATACGCGTTTGGATTTTAAGCTAGGTTTTAAGGGTATTACTTTTAAAATAAACATATAAATTCATATTTTACAAGCATTTTGATATCGATTTTGCAGTAGGCAGCCATTTAATGTCACTCTTGCGCATCGATCTGTTCATGATTGCCGAATAGTAATGGAATTATTGATTTAATTTGATAAAGCTGCAACCTTTAGCTACATTTTAAGGGGTTTTTATTAAGGTAACCATACGCGTTTGGATTTTAAGCTAGGTTTTAAGGGTATTACTTTTAAAATAAACATATAAATTCATATTTTACAAGCATTTTGATATCGATTTTGCAGTAGGCAGCCATTTAATGTCACTCTTGCGCATCGATCTGTTCATGATTGCCGAATAGTAATGGAATTATTGATTTAATTTGATAAAGCTGCAACCTTTAGCTACATTTTAAGGGGTTTTTATTAAGGTAACCATACGCGTTTGGATTTTAAGCTAGGTTTTAAGGGTATTACTTTTAAAATAAACATATAAATTCATATTTTACAAGCATTTTGATATCGATTTTGCAGTAGGCAGCCATTTAATGTCACTCTTGCGCATCGATCTGTTCATGATTGCCGAATAGTAATGGAATTATTGATTTAATTTGATAAAGCTGCAACCTTTAGCTACATTTTAAGGGGTTTTTATTAAGGTAACCATACGCGTTTGGATTTTAAGCTAGGTTTTAAGGGTATTACTTTTAAAATAAACATATAAATTCATATTTTACAAGCATTTTGATATCGATTTTGCAGTAGGCAGCCATTTAATGTCACTCTTGCGCATCGATCTGTTCATGATTGCCGAATAGTAATGGAATTATTGATTTAATTTGATAAAGCTGCAACCTTTAGCTACATTTTAAGGGGTTTTTATTAAGGTAACCATACGCGTTTGGATTTTAAGCTAGGTTTTAAGGGTATTACTTTTAAAATAAACATATAAATTCATATTTTACAAGCATTTTGATATCGATTTTGCAGTAGGCAGCCATTTAATGTCACTCTTGCGCATCGATCTGTTCATGATTGCCGAATAGTAATGGAATTATTGATTTAATTTGATAAAGCTGCAACCTTTAGCTACATTTTAAGGGGTTTTTATTAAGGTAACCATACGCGTTTGGATTTTAAGCTAGGTTTTAAGGGTATTACTTTTAAAATAAACATATAAATTCATATTTTACAAGCATTTTGATATCGATTTTGCAGTAGGCAGCCATTTAATGTCACTCTTGCGCATCGATCTGTTCATGATTGCCGAATAGTAATGGAATTATTGATTTAATTTGATAAAGCTGCAACCTTTAGCTACATTTTAAGGGGTTTTTATTAAGGTAACCATACGCGTTTGGATTTTAAGCTAGGTTTTAAGGGTATTACTTTTAAAATAAACATATAAATTCATATTTTACAAGCATTTTGATATCGATTTTGCAGTAGGCAGCCATTTAATGTCACTCTTGCGCATCGATCTGTTCATGATTGCAGAATAGTAATGGAATTATTGATTTAATTTGATAAAGCTGCAACCTTTAGCTACATTTTAAGGGGTTTTTATTAAGGTAACCATACGCGTTTGGATTTTAAGCTAGGTTTTAAGGGTATTACTTTTAAAATAAACATATAAATTCATATTTTACAAGCATTTTGATATCGATTTTGCAGTAGGCAGCCATTTAATGTCACTCTTGCGCATCGATCTGTTCATGATTGCCGAATAGTAATGGAATTATTGATTTAATTTGATAAAGCTGCAACCTTTAGCTACATTTTAAGGGGTTTTTATTAAGGTAACCATACGCGTTTGGATTTTAAGCTAGGTTTTAAGGGTATTACTTTTAAAATAAACATATAAATTCATATTTTACAAGCATTTTGATATCGATTTTGCAGTAGGCAGCCATTTAATGTCACTCTTGCGCATCGATCTGTTCATGATTGCCGAATAGTAATGGAATTATTGATTTAATTTGATAAAGCTGCAACCTTTAGCTACATTTTAAGGGGTTTTTATTAAGGTAACCATACGCGTTTGGATTTTAAGCTAGGTTTTAAGGGTATTACTTTTAAAATAAACATATAAATTCATATTTTACAAGCATTTTGATATCGATTTTGCAGTAGGCAGCCATTTAATGTCACTCTTGCGCATCGATCTGTTCATGATTGCCGAATAGTAATGGAATTATTGATTTAATTTGATAAAGCTGCAACCTTTAGCTACATTTTAAGGGGTTTTTATTAAGGTAACCATACGCGTTTGGATTTTAAGCTAGGTTTTAAGGGTATTACTTTTAAAATAAACATATAAATTCATATTTTACAAGCATTTTGATATCGATTTTGCAGTAGGCAGCCATTTAATGTCACTCTTGCGCATCGATCTGTTCATGATTGCCGAATAGTAATGGAATTATTGATTTAATTTGATAAAGCTGCAACCTTTAGCTACATTTTAAGGGGTTTTTATTAAGGTAACCATACGCGTTTGGATTTTAAGCTAGGTTTTAAGGGTATTACTTTTAAAATAAACATATAAATTCATATTTTACAAGCATTTTGATATCGATTTTGCAGTAGGCAGCCATTTAATGTCACTCTTGCGCATCGATCTGTTCATGATTGCCGAATAGTAATGGAATTATTGATTTAATTTGATAAAGCTGCAACCTTTAGCTACATTTTAAGGGGTTTTTATTAAGGTAACCATACGCGTTTGGATTTTAAGCTAGGTTTTAAGGGTATTACTTTTAAAATAAACATATAAATTCATATTTTACAAGCATTTTGATATCGATTTTGCAGTAGGCAGCCATTTAATGTCACTCTTGCGCATCGATCTGTTCATGATTGCCGAATAGTAATGGAATTATTGATTTAATTTGATAAAGCTGCAACCTTTAGCTACATTTTAAGGGGTTTTTATTAAGGTAACCATACGCGTTTGGATTTTAAGCTAGGTTTTAAGGGTATTACTTTTAAAATAAACATATAAATTCATATTTTACAAGCATTTTGATATCGATTTTGCAGTAGGCAGCCATTTAATGTCACTCTTGCGCATCGATCTGTTCATGATTGCCGAATAGTAATGGAATTATTGATTTAATTTGATAAAGCTGCAACCTTTAGCTACATTTTAAGGGGTTTTTATTAAGGTAACCATACGCGTTTGGATTTTAAGCTAGGTTTTAAGGGTATTACTTTTAAAATAAACATATAAATTCATATTTTACAAGCATTTTGATATCGATTTTGCAGTAGGCAGCCATTTAATGTCACTCTTGCGCATCGATCTGTTCATGATTGCCGAATAGTAATGGAATTATTGATTTAATTTGATAAAGCTGCAACCTTTAGCTACATTTTAAGGGGTTTTTATTAAGGTAACCATACGCGTTTGGATTTTAAGCTAGGTTTTAAGGGTATTACTTTTAAAATAAACATATAAATTCATATTTTACAAGCATTTTGATATCGATTTTGCAGTAGGCAGCCATTTAATGTCACTCTTGCGCATCGATCTGTTCATGATTGCCGAATAGTAATGGAATTATTGATTTAATTTGATAAAGCTGCAACCTTTAGCTACATTTTAAGGGGTTTTTATTAAGGTAACCATACGCGTTTGGATTTTAAGCTAGGTTTTAAGGGTATTACTTTTAAAATAAACATATAAATTCATATTTTACAAGCATTTTGATATCGATTTTGCAGTAGGCAGCCATTTAATGTCACTCTTGCGCATCGATCTGTTCATGATTGCCGAATAGTAATGGAATTATTGATTTAATTTGATAAAGCTGCAACCTTTAGCTACATTTTAAGGGGTTTTTATTAAGGTAACCATACGCGTTTGGATTTTAAGCTAGGTTTTAAGGGTATTACTTTTAAAATAAACATATAAATTCATATTTTACAAGCATTTTGATATCGATTTTGCAGTAGGCAGCCATTTAATGTCACTCTTGCGCATCGATCTGTTCATGATTGCCGAATAGTAATGGAATTATTGATTTAATTTGATAAAGCTGCAACCTTTAGCTACATTTTAAGGGGTTTTTATTAAGGTAACCATACGCGTTTGGATTTTAAGCTAGGTTTTAAGGGTATTACTTTTAAAATAAACATATAAATTCATATTTTACAAGCATTTTGATATCGATTTTGCAGTAGGCAGCCATTTAATGTCACTCTTGCGCATCGATCTGTTCATGATTGCCGAATAGTAATGGAATTATTGATTTAATTTGATAAAGCTGCAACCTTTAGCTACATTTTAAGGGGTTTTTATTAAGGTAACCATACGCGTTTGGATTTTAAGCTAGGTTTTAAGGGTATTACTTTTAAAATAAACATATAAATTCATATTTTACAAGCATTTTGATATCGATTTTGCAGTAGGCAGCCATTTAATGTCACTCTTGCGCATCGATCTGTTCATGATTGCCGAATAGTAATGGAATTATTGATTTAATTTGATAAAGCTGCAACCTTTAGCTACATTTTAAGGGGTTTTTATTAAGGTAACCATACGCGTTTGGATTTTAAGCTAGGTTTTAAGGGTATTACTTTTAAAATAAACATATAAATTCATATTTTACAAGCATTTTGATATCGATTTTGCAGTAGGCAGCCATTTAATGTCACTCTTGCGCATCGATCTGTTCATGATTGCCGAATAGTAATGGAATTATTGATTTAATTTGATAAAGCTACAACCTTTAGCTACATTTTAAGGGGTTTTTATTAAGGTAACCATACGCGTTTGGATTTTAAGCTAGGTTTTAAGGGTATTACTTTTAAAATAAACATATAAATTCATATTTTACAAGCATATTGATATCGATTTTGCAGAAAGGCCATCACCATCCGTTTGTAGGGATTTTACATCAGTTTTTGCTGACTGCCCTCAAAGCCTTAACGTTTGCATTGCTTGAGTTGCAGCTCTGCGTTTGAAAAGAGTTCAACTTGCCATCACTGTTTTGTGCTGCACTAGAAACGGCAAACTCAATGAGACATGAACTGAAGGAAAAAGCAACCGAATATCTGCTGACTTCAGCGTATGAAATAATTTATTTCTGCTTTTTTTTTGTACGCGTTACAATCAAAATTACTAAGACCAGTAAAACAAGTTGATTTGCAATGCTATATTTACAGCGAATAAGAAAAGTTAGCACTTTAAGATGCAAACAATTGACTGGTAACCGGTGCTGTGCGAATGTTTGGGTAAAAAACCCGTACACTATCGGACGATTGGAAAAAGCAAAAAATGGTCTGAAAATCATTTCTCCTCCGAGTTGCACGTCACGTAGTCACTGGTCGGGCCGCGTTGGCCGGTGCATAGTGACTCCGTAAGCAAGAAAGTTTCGCTTTCACGGTCGGCAACTGCCATTTTTTATTGCGACCGCCGCGGATTTGCTGATCAGTGCGTTAAATTGCTTGGGCCACTAGGAGACCCGGGTTCAATCCTCAGCTGCATCCAACATGAAATTTATTTAATTATTTCTTATTAATCTCCATTTTTTTTAATAATGAAAAGCTCCATAAAAAGAGTCAATAAATAAATTACCAATATATTAACTAAGAGCACCTCGGTATTACAATCCCAACCACTAAAGAACAAAACATTCGTACAAAACATTCGCCATACAAACGCCAGGGCAAGGGCTGCTGGTGCGTTCGATGTTTATTTGCAAATAAAATAATTGGTTTGTTTTTGCTTTCATTCTGTAGTACGTTTATAGGAAATTGATTGCAAAAAAACGTTGTTGCTGAAAAACGTCATAAGTATGTTGCCTCGTGTTTTAATATGATTTTACATCAGTTTTTGCTGACTGCCCTCAAAGCCTTAACGTTTGCATTGCTTGAGTTGCACCTCTGCGTTTGAAAAGAGTTCAACTTGCCATCACTGTTTCGTGCTGCACTAGAAACGGCAAACTCAATGAGACATGAACTGAAGGAAAAAGCAACCGAATATCTGCTGACTTCAGCGTATGAAATAATTTATTTCTGTAAATAATTTCTGTTTCTATTACACGTTATTGTAGCACCACAATTCAGTATAAATGCATAATTGATCGCGTGAATAAACTCAGAAATTAATACACATTACGAAAACTTCTTCACATTTTTAAAATAACTACCAAAATAATAGGTACAGCTGCAATAATGAATTGTCAACTCAGTGCTGAACATATTTTTAAAATTAACTTTTGCATGTGCGTAAAGTCTGTTGCACCTTTATGCGAAAACTTACACAATAAAAAAAAAACAAGGTACACATATCGCAATCAAAAACAAAGCAATGCCAAATAAAAAACAAGCTCGTCTTTTCCTGCTCTTCGTAATAGATTTTTTGCTAACCCACATGTAAAATGACGCTACCAGCTGATACTAATCGCAGCCAACCTTCCCATTTCACAGCACAGTATTCCCCCCTTTTATGCAATGACCCTAAACCAAAACCCACCATAGTCAATAAAGTATATAAAATTCATATTTATTATAAGGCGTACTCAATTAACAAAAAATTGCGTTATTATTACCCAATAGTGCATTGTAGCTTCAAAATCGATTTCGGTTTATACGCACTAAGCACTCCTCGTTTGTAGAAAACGCATATTTACACCCAAAAACTGCTTATATCCGAGTAATACTGTAGCAGTATTGCAGCAAGTGGTACTTATTTTCGTTCACACGCTTCTGGCTCATATACATGTTGCATTCACAATTCACAGATACGTGTTCGCAAAACTGTCACATATATATAACTATCCACACCTCCTCCACCATGTTTGTCGCGGTGCGTGCGCCGTACACGTCCCCTTTAGCACTTCGTGCCTGGGAGGGTGGGTGGGCAAAATTTTCATAATTAGCAAGTTTGCTGTCGTAAGGTACTAGTGTAGGATACGTCCGGAAGGGAAGATAAATAGACCCAATGAATGGAAGACGGTCGAGGTACACAGAGACGACAGACTAAGATAGAATACACAAGACTCCAGCTAGGTTTTAAGGGTATTACTTTTAAAATAAACATATAAATTCATATTTTACAAGCATTTTGATATCGATTTTGCAGTAGGCAGCCATTTAATGTCACTCTTGCGCATCGATCTGTTCATGATTGCCGAATAGTAATGGAATTATTGATTTAATTTGATAAAACTGCAACCTTTAGCTAAATTTTCACAATTAGCAAGTTTGCTGTCGTAAGGTACTAGTGTAGGATACGTCCGGAAGGGAAGATAAATAGACCCAATGAATGGAAGACGGTCGAGGTACACAGAGACGACAGACTAAGATAGAATACACAAGACTCCAGCTAGGTTTTAAGGGTATTACTTTTAAAATAAACATATAAATTCATATTTTACAAGCATTTTGATATCGATTTTGCAGTAGGCAGCCATTTAATGTCACTCTTGCGCATCGATCTGTTCATGATTGCCGAATAGTAATGGAATTATTGATTTAATTTGATAAAGCTGCAACCTTTAGCTACATTTTAAGGGGTTTTTATTAAGGTAACCATACGCGTTTGGATTTTAAGCTAGGTTTTAAGGGTATTACTTTTAAAATAAACATATAAATTCATATTTTACAAGCATTTTGATATCGATTTTGCAGTAGGCAGCCATTTAATGTCACTCTTGCGCATCGATCTGTTCATGATTGCCGAATAGTAATGGAATTATTGATTTAATTTGATAAAGCTGCAACCTTTAGCTACATTTTAAGGGGTTTTTATTAAGGTAACCATACGCGTTTGGATTTTAAGCTAGGTTTTAAGGGTATTACTTTTAAAATAAACATATAAATTCATATTTTACAAGCATTTTGATATCGATTTTGCAGTAGGCAGCCATTTAATGTCACTCTTGCGCATCGATCTGTTCATGATTGCCGAATAGTAATGGAATTATTGATTTAATTTGATAAAGCTGCAACCTTTAGCTACATTTTAAGGGGTTTTTATTAAGGTAACCATACGCGTTTGGATTTTAAGCTAGGTTTTAAGGGTATTACTTTTAAAATAAACATATAAATTCATATTTTACAAGCATTTTGATATCGATTTTGCAGTAGGCAGCCATTTAATGTCACTCTTGCGCATCGATCTGTTCATGATTGCCGAATAGTAATGGAATTATTGATTTAATTTGATAAAGCTGCAACCTTTAGCTACATTTTAAGGGGTTTTTATTAAGGTAACCATACGCGTTTGGATTTTAAGCTAGGTTTTAAGGGTATTACTTTTAAAATAAACATATAAATTCATATTTTACAAGCATTTTGATATCGATTTTGCAGTAGGCAGCCATTTAATGTCACTCTTGCGCATCGATCTGTTCATGATTGCCGAATAGTAATGGAATTATTGATTTAATTTGATAAAACTGCAACCTTTAGCTAAATTTTCACAATTAGCAAGTTTGCTGTCGTAAGGTACTAGTGTAGGATACGTCCGGAAGGGAAGATAAATAGACCCAATGAATGGAAGACGGTCGAGGTACACAGAGACGACAGACTAAGATAGAATACACAAGACTCCAGCTAGGTTTTAAGGGTATTACTTTTAAAATAAACATATAAATTCATATTTTACAAGCATTTTGATATCGATTTTGCAGTAGGCAGCCATTTAATGTCACTCTTGCGCATCGATCTGTTCATGATTGCCGAATAGTAATGGAATTATTGATTTAATTTGATAAAGCTGCAACCTTTAGCTACATTTTAAGGGGTTTTTATTAAGGTAACCATACGCGTTTGGATTTTAAGCTAGGTTTTAAGGGTATTACTTTTAAAATAAACATATAAATTCATATTTTACAAGCATTTTGATATCGATTTTGCAGTAGGCAGCCATTTAATGTCACTCTTGCGCATCGATCTGTTCATGATTGCCGAATAGTAATGGAATTATTGATTTAATTTGATAAAGCTGCAACCTTTAGCTACATTTTAAGGGGTTTTTATTAAGGTAACCATACGCGTTTGGATTTTAAGCTAGGTTTTAAGGGTATTACTTTTAAAATAAACATATAAATTCATATTTTACAAGCATTTTGATATCGATTTTGCAGTAGGCAGCCATTTAATGTCACTCTTGCGCATCGATCTGTTCATGATTGCCGAATAGTAATGGAATTATTGATTTAATTTGATAAAGCTGCAACCTTTAGCTACATTTTAAGGGGTTTTTATTAAGGTAACCATACGCGTTTGGATTTTAAGCTAGGTTTTAAGGGTATTACTTTTAAAATAAACATATAAATTCATATTTTACAAGCATTTTGATATCGATTTTGCAGTAGGCAGCCATTTAATGTCACTCTTGCGCATCGATCTGTTCATGATTGCCGAATAGTAATGGAATTATTGATTTAATTTGATAAAGCTGCAACCTTTAGCTACATTTTAAGGGGTTTTTATTAAGGTAACCATACGCGTTTGGATTTTAAGCTAGGTTTTAAGGGTATTACTTTTAAAATAAACATATAAATTCATATTTTACAAGCATTTTGATATCGATTTTGCAGTAGGCAGCCATTTAATGTCACTCTTGCGCATCGATCTGTTCATGATTGCCGAATAGTAATGGAATTATTGATTTAATTTGATAAAGCTGCAACCTTTAGCTACATTTTAAGGGGTTTTTATTAAGGTAACCATACGCGTTTGGATTTTAAGCTAGGTTTTAAGGGTATTACTTTTAAAATAAACATATAAATTCATATTTTACAAGCATTTTGATATCGATTTTGCAGTAGGCAGCCATTTAATGTCACTCTTGCGCATCGATCTGTTCATGATTGCCGAATAGTAATGGAATTATTGATTTAATTTGATAAAGCTGCAACCTTTAGCTACATTTTAAGGGGTTTTTATTAAGGTAACCATACGCGTTTGGATTTTAAGCTAGGTTTTAAGGGTATTACTTTTAAAATAAACATATAAATTCATATTTTACAAGCATTTTGATATCGATTTTGCAGTAGGCAGCCATTTAATGTCACTCTTGCGCATCGATCTGTTCATGATTGCCGAATAGTAATGGAATTATTGATTTAATTTGATAAAGCTGCAACCTTTAGCTACATTTTAAGGGGTTTTTATTAAGGTAACCATACGCGTTTGGATTTTAAGCTAGGTTTTAAGGGTATTACTTTTAAAATAAACATATAAATTCATATTTTACAAGCATTTTGATATCGATTTTGCAGTAGGCAGCCATTTAATGTCACTCTTGCGCATCGATCTGTTCATGATTGCCGAATAGTAATGGAATTATTGATTTAATTTGATAAAGCTGCAACCTTTAGCTACATTTTAAGGGGTTTTTATTAAGGTAACCATACGCGTTTGGATTTTAAGCTAGGTTTTAAGGGTATTACTTTTAAAATAAACATATAAATTCATATTTTACAAGCATTTTGATATCGATTTTGCAGTAGGCAGCCATTTAATGTCACTCTTGCGCATCGATCTGTTCATGATTGCCGAATAGTAATGGAATTATTGATTTAATTTGATAAAGCTGCAACCTTTAGCTACATTTTAAGGGGTTTTTATTAAGGTAACCATACGCGTTTGGATTTTAAGCTAGGTTTTAAGGGTATTACTTTTAAAATAAACATATAAATTCATATTTTACAAGCATTTTGATATCGATTTTGCAGTAGGCAGCCATTTAATGTCACTCTTGCGCATCGATCTGTTCATGATTGCCGAATAGTAATGGAATTATTGATTTAATTTGATAAAGCTGCAACCTTTAGCTACATTTTAAGGGGTTTTTATTAAGGTAACCATACGCGTTTGGATTTTAAGCTAGGTTTTAAGGGTATTACTTTTAAAATAAACATATAAATTCATATTTTACAAGCATTTTGATATCGATTTTGCAGTAGGCAGCCATTTAATGTCACTCTTGCGCATCGATCTGTTCATGATTGCCGAATAGTAATGGAATTATTGATTTAATTTGATAAAGCTGCAACCTTTAGCTACATTTTAAGGGGTTTTTATTAAGGTAACCATACGCGTTTGGATTTTAAGCTAGGTTTTAAGGGTATTACTTTTAAAATAAACATATAAATTCATATTTTACAAGCATTTTGATATCGATTTTGCAGTAGGCAGCCATTTAATGTCACTCTTGCGCATCGATCTGTTCATGATTGCCGAATAGTAATGGAATTATTGATTTAATTTGATAAAGCTGCAACCTTTAGCTACATTTTAAGGGGTTTTTATTAAGGTAACCATACGCGTTTGGATTTTAAGCTAGGTTTTAAGGGTATTACTTTTAAAATAAACATATAAATTCATATTTTACAAGCATTTTGATATCGATTTTGCAGTAGGCAGCCATTTAATGTCACTCTTGCGCATCGATCTGTTCATGATTGCCGAATAGTAATGGAATTATTGATTTAATTTGATAAAGCTGCAACCTTTAGCTACATTTTAAGGGGTTTTTATTAAGGTAACCATACGCGTTTGGATTTTAAGCTAGGTTTTAAGGGTATTACTTTTAAAATAAACATATAAATTCATATTTTACAAGCATTTTGATATCGATTTTGCAGTAGGCAGCCATTTAATGTCACTCTTGCGCATCGATCTGTTCATGATTGCCGAATAGTAATGGAATTATTGATTTAATTTGATAAAGCTGCAACCTTTAGCTACATTTTAAGGGGTTTTTATTAAGGTAACCATACGCGTTTGGATTTTAAGCTAGGTTTTAAGGGTATTACTTTTAAAATAAACATATAAATTCATATTTTACAAGCATTTTGATATCGATTTTGCAGTAGGCAGCCATTTAATGTCACTCTTGCGCATCGATCTGTTCATGATTGCCGAATAGTAATGGAATTATTGATTTAATTTGATAAAGCTGCAACCTTTAGCTACATTTTAAGGGGTTTTTATTAAGGTAACCATACGCGTTTGGATTTTAAGCTAGGTTTTAAGGGTATTACTTTTAAAATAAACATATAAATTCATATTTTACAAGCATTTTGATATCGATTTTGCAGTAGGCAGCCATTTAATGTCACTCTTGCGCATCGATCTGTTCATGATTGCCGAATAGTAATGGAATTATTGATTTAATTTGATAAAGCTGCAACCTTTAGCTACATTTTAAGGGGTTTTTATTAAGGTAACCATACGCGTTTGGATTTTAAGCTAGGTTTTAAGGGTATTACTTTTAAAATAAACATATAAATTCATATTTTACAAGCATTTTGATATCGATTTTGCAGTAGGCAGCCATTTAATGTCACTCTTGCGCATCGATCTGTTCATGATTGCCGAATAGTAATGGAATTATTGATTTAATTTGATAAAGCTGCAACCTTTAGCTACATTTTAAGGGGTTTTTATTAAGGTAACCATACGCGTTTGGATTTTAAGCTAGGTTTTAAGGGTATTACTTTTAAAATAAACATATAAATTCATATTTTACAAGCATTTTGATATCGATTTTGCAGTAGGCAGCCATTTAATGTCACTCTTGCGCATCGATCTGTTCATGATTGCCGAATAGTAATGGAATTATTGATTTAATTTGATAAAGCTGCAACCTTTAGCTACATTTTAAGGGGTTTTTATTAAGGTAACCATACGCGTTTGGATTTTAAGCTAGGTTTTAAGGGTATTACTTTTAAAATAAACATATAAATTCATATTTTACAAGCATTTTGATATCGATTTTGCAGTAGGCAGCCATTTAATGTCACTCTTGCGCATCGATCTGTTCATGATTGCCGAATAGTAATGGAATTATTGATTTAATTTGATAAAGCTGCAACCTTTAGCTACATTTTAAGGGGTTTTTATTAAGGTAACCATACGCGTTTGGATTTTAAGCTAGGTTTTAAGGGTATTACTTTTAAAATAAACATATAAATTCATATTTTACAAGCATTTTGATATCGATTTTGCAGTAGGCAGCCATTTAATGTCACTCTTGCGCATCGATCTGTTCATGATTGCCGAATAGTAATGGAATTATTGATTTAATTTGATAAATCTGCAACCTTTAGCTAAATTTTCACAATTAGCAAGTTTGCTGTCGTAAGGTACTAGTGTAGGATACGTCCGGAAGGGAAGATAAATAGACCCAATGAATGGAAGACGGTCGAGGTACACAGAGACGACAGACTAAGATAGAATACACAAGACTCCAGCTAGGTTTTAAGGGTATTACTTTTAAAATAAACATATAAATTCATATTTTACAAGCATTTTGATATCGATTTTGCAGTAGGCAGCCATTTAATGTCACTCTTGCGCATCGATCTGTTCATGATTGCCGAATAGTAATGGAATTATTGATTTAATTTGATAAAACTGCAACCTTTAGCTAAATTTTCACAATTAGCAAGTTTGCTGTCGTAAGGTACTAGTGTAGGATACGTCCGGAAGGGAAGATAAATAGACCCAATGAATGGAAGACGGTCGAGGTACACAGAGACGACAGACTAAGATAGAATACACAAGACTCCAGCTAGGTTTTAAGGGTATTACTTTTAAAATAAACATATAAATTCATATTTTACAAGCATTTTGATATCGATTTTGCAGTAGGCAGCCATTTAATGTCACTCTTGCGCATCGATCTGTTCATGATTGCCGAATAGTAATGGAATTATTGATTTAATTTGATAAAGCTGCAACCTTTAGCTACATTTTAAGGGGTTTTTATTAAGGTAACCATACGCGTTTGGATTTTAAGCTAGGTTTTAAGGGTATTACTTTTAAAATAAACATATAAATTCATATTTTACAAGCATTTTGATATCGATTTTGCAGTAGGCAGCCATTTAATGTCACTCTTGCGCATCGATCTGTTCATGATTGCCGAATAGTAATGGAATTATTGATTTAATTTGATAAAGCTGCAACCTTTAGCTACATTTTAAGGGGTTTTTATTAAGGTAACCATACGCGTTTGGATTTTAAGCTAGGTTTTAAGGGTATTACTTTTAAAATAAACATATAAATTCATATTTTACAAGCATTTTGATATCGATTTTGCAGTAGGCAGCCATTTAATGTCACTCTTGCGCATCGATCTGTTCATGATTGCCGAATAGTAATGGAATTATTGATTTAATTTGATAAAGCTGCAACCTTTAGCTACATTTTAAGGGGTTTTTATTAAGGTAACCATACGCGTTTGGATTTTAAGCTAGGTTTTAAGGGTATTACTTTTAAAATAAACATATAAATTCATATTTTACAAGCATTTTGATATCGATTTTGCAGTAGGCAGCCATTTAATGTCACTCTTGCGCATCGATCTGTTCATGATTGCCGAATAGTAATGGAATTATTGATTTAATTTGATAAAGCTGCAACCTTTAGCTACATTTTAAGGGGTTTTTATTAAGGTAACCATACGCGTTTGGATTTTAAGCTAGGTTTTAAGGGTATTACTTTTAAAATAAACATATAAATTCATATTTTACAAGCATTTTGATATCGATTTTGCAGTAGGCAGCCATTTAATGTCACTCTTGCGCATCGATCTGTTCATGATTGCCGAATAGTAATGGAATTATTGATTTAATTTGATAAAGCTGCAACCTTTAGCTACATTTTAAGGGGTTTTTATTAAGGTAACCATACGCGTTTGGATTTTAAGCTAGGTTTTAAGGGTATTACTTTTAAAATAAACATATAAATTCATATTTTACAAGCATTTTGATATCGATTTTGCAGTAGGCAGCCATTTAATGTCACTCTTGCGCATCGATCTGTTCATGATTGCCGAATAGTAATGGAATTATTGATTTAATTTGATAAAGCTGCAACCTTTAGCTACATTTTAAGGGGTTTTTATTAAGGTAACCATACGCGTTTGGATTTTAAGCTAGGTTTTAAGGGTATTACTTTTAAAATAAACATATAAATTCATATTTTACAAGCATTTTGATATCGATTTTGCAGTAGGCAGCCATTTAATGTCACTCTTGCGCATCGATCTGTTCATGATTGCCGAATAGTAATGGAATTATTGATTTAATTTGATAAAGCTGCAACCTTTAGCTACATTTTAAGGGGTTTTTATTAAGGTAACCATACGCGTTTGGATTTTAAGCTAGGTTTTAAGGGTATTACTTTTAAAATAAACATATAAATTCATATTTTACAAGCATTTTGATATCGATTTTGCAGTAGGCAGCCATTTAATGTCACTCTTGCGCATCGATCTGTTCATGATTGCCGAATAGTAATGGAATTATTGATTTAATTTGATAAAGCTGCAACCTTTAGCTACATTTTAAGGGGTTTTTATTAAGGTAACCATACGCGTTTGGATTTTAAGCTAGGTTTTAAGGGTATTACTTTTAAAATAAACATATAAATTCATATTTTACAAGCATTTTGATATCGATTTTGCAGTAGGCAGCCATTTAATGTCACTCTTGCGCATCGATCTGTTCATGATTGCCGAATAGTAATGGAATTATTGATTTAATTTGATAAAGCTGCAACCTTTAGCTACATTTTAAGGGGTTTTTATTAAGGTAACCATACGCGTTTGGATTTTAAGCTAGGTTTTAAGGGTATTACTTTTAAAATAAACATATAAATTCATATTTTACAAGCATTTTGATATCGATTTTGCAGTAGGCAGCCATTTAATGTCACTCTTGCGCATCGATCTGTTCATGATTGCCGAATAGTAATGGAATTATTGATTTAATTTGATAAAGCTGCAACCTTTAGCTACATTTTAAGGGGTTTTTATTAAGGTAACCATACGCGTTTGGATTTTAAGCTAGGTTTTAAGGGTATTACTTTTAAAATAAACATATAAATTCATATTTTACAAGCATTTTGATATCGATTTTGCAGTAGGCAGCCATTTAATGTCACTCTTGCGCATCGATCTGTTCATGATTGCCGAATAGTAATGGAATTATTGATTTAATTTGATAAAGCTGCAACCTTTAGCTACATTTTAAGGGGTTTTTATTAAGGTAACCATACGCGTTTGGATTTTAAGCTAGGTTTTAAGGGTATTACTTTTAAAATAAACATATAAATTCATATTTTACAAGCATTTTGATATCGATTTTGCAGTAGGCAGCCATTTAATGTCACTCTTGCGCATCGATCTGTTCATGATTGCCGAATAGTAATGGAATTATTGATTTAATTTGATAAAGCTGCAACCTTTAGCTACATTTTAAGGGGTTTTTATTAAGGTAACCATACGCGTTTGGATTTTAAGCTAGGTTTTAAGGGTATTACTTTTAAAATAAACATATAAATTCATATTTTACAAGCATTTTGATATCGATTTTGCAGTAGGCAGCCATTTAATGTCACTCTTGCGCATCGATCTGTTCATGATTGCCGAATAGTAATGGAATTATTGATTTAATTTGATAAAGCTGCAACCTTTAGCTACATTTTAAGGGGTTTTTATTAAGGTAACCATACGCGTTTGGATTTTAAGCTAGGTTTTAAGGGTATTACTTTTAAAATAAACATATAAATTCATATTTTACAAGCATTTTGATATCGATTTTGCAGTAGGCAGCCATTTAATGTCACTCTTGCGCATCGATCTGTTCATGATTGCCGAATAGTAATGGAATTATTGATTTAATTTGATAAAGCTGCAACCTTTAGCTACATTTTAAGGGGTTTTTATTAAGGTAACCATACGCGTTTGGATTTTAAGCTAGGTTTTAAGGGTATTACTTTTAAAATAAACATATAAATTCATATTTTACAAGCATTTTGATATCGATTTTGCAGTAGGCAGCCATTTAATGTCACTCTTGCGCATCGATCTGTTCATGATTGCCGAATAGTAATGGAATTATTGATTTAATTTGATAAAGCTGCAACCTTTAGCTACATTTTAAGGGGTTTTTATTAAGGTAACCATACGCGTTTGGATTTTAAGCTAGGTTTTAAGGGTATTACTTTTAAAATAAACATATAAATTCATATTTTACAAGCATTTTGATATCGATTTTGCAGTAGGCAGCCATTTAATGTCACTCTTGCGCATCGATCTGTTCATGATTGCCGAATAGTAATGGAATTATTGATTTAATTTGATAAAGCTGCAACCTTTAGCTACATTTTAAGGGGTTTTTATTAAGGTAACCATACGCGTTTGGATTTTAAGCTAGGTTTTAAGGGTATTACTTTTAAAATAAACATATAAATTCATATTTTACAAGCATTTTGATATCGATTTTGCAGTAGGCAGCCATTTAATGTCACTCTTGCGCATCGATCTGTTCATGATTGCCGAATAGTAATGGAATTATTGATTTAATTTGATAAAGCTGCAACCTTTAGCTACATTTTAAGGGGTTTTTATTAAGGTAACCATACGCGTTTGGATTTTAAGCTAGGTTTTAAGGGTATTACTTTTAAAATAAACATATAAATTCATATTTTACAAGCATTTTGATATCGATTTTGCAGTAGGCAGCCATTTAATGTCACTCTTGCGCATCGATCTGTTCATGATTGCCGAATAGTAATGGAATTATTGATTTAATTTGATAAAGCTGCAACCTTTAGCTACATTTTAAGGGGTTTTTATTAAGGTAACCATACGCGTTTGGATTTTAAGCTAGGTTTTAAGGGTATTACTTTTAAAATAAACATATAAATTCATATTTTACAAGCATTTTGATATCGATTTTGCAGTAGGCAGCCATTTAATGTCACTCTTGCGCATCGATCTGTTCATGATTGCCGAATAGTAATGGAATTATTGATTTAATTTGATAAAGCTGCAACCTTTAGCTACATTTTAAGGGGTTTTTATTAAGGTAACCATACGCGTTTGGATTTTAAGCTAGGTTTTAAGGGTATTACTTTTAAAATAAACATATAAATTCATATTTTACAAGCATTTTGATATCGATT
>CAVLFC010000092.1:0-20469 GCA_963668005.1 Melieria crassipennis | reverse complement strand
ATGCGCAAGAGTGACATTAAATGGCTGCCTACTGCAAAATCGATATCAAAATGCTTGTAAAATATGAATTTATATGTTTATTTTAAAAGTAATACCCTTAAAACCTAGCTTAAAATCCAAACGCGTATGGTTACCTTAATAAAAACCCCTTAAAATGTAGCTAAAGGTTGCAGCTTTATCAAATTAAATCAATAATTCCATTACTATTCGGCAATCATGAACAGATCGATGCGCAAGAGTGACATTAAATGGCTGCCTACTGCAAAATCGATATCAAAATGCTTGTAAAATATGAATTTATATGTTTATTTTAAAAGTAATACCCTTAAAACCTAGCTTAAAATCCAAACGCGTATGGTTACCTTAATAAAAACCCCTTAAAATGTAGCTAAAGGTTGCAGCTTTATCAAATTAAATCAATAATTCCATTACTATTCGGCAATCATGAACAGATCGATGCGCAAGAGTGACATTAAATGGCTGCCTACTGCAAAATCGATATCAAAATGCTTGTAAAATATGAATTTATATGTTTATTTTAAAAGTAATACCCTTAAAACCTAGCTTAAAATCCAAACGCGTATGGTTACCTTAATAAAAACCCCTTAAAATGTAGCTAAAGGTTGCAGCTTTATCAAATTAAATCAATAATTCCATTACTATTCGGCAATCATGAACAGATCGATGCGCAAGAGTGACATTAAATGGCTGCCTATGGTATGGCTGCGTATGGTTACCTTAATAAAAACCCCTTAAAATGTAGCTAAAGGTTGCAGCTTTATCAAATTAAATCAATAATTCCATTACTATTCGGCAATCATGAACAGATCGATGCGCAAGAGTGACATTAAATGGCTGCCTACTGCAAAATCGATATCAAAATGCTTGTAAAATATGAATTTATATGTTTATTTTAAAAGTAATACCCTTAAAACCTAGCTTAAAATCCAAACGCGTATGGTTACCTTAATAAAAACCCCTTAAAATGTAGCTAAAGGTTGCAGCTTTATCAAATTAAATCAATAATTCCATTACTATTCGGCAATCATGAACAGATCGATGCGCAAGAGTGACATTAAATGGCTGCCTACTGCAAAATCGATATCAAAATGCTTGTAAAATATGAATTTATATGTTTATTTTAAAAGTAATACCCTTAAAACCTAGCTTAAAATCCAAACGCGTATGGTTACCTTAATAAAAACCCCTTAAAATGTAGCTAAAGGTTGCAGCTTTATCAAATTAAATCAATAATTCCATTACTATTCGGCAATCATGAACAGATCGATGCGCAAGAGTGACATTAAATGGCTGCCTACTGCAAAATCGATATCAAAATGCTTGTAAAATATGAATTTATATGTTTATTTTAAAAGTAATACCCTTAAAACCTAGCTTAAAATCCAAACGCGTATGGTTACCTTAATAAAAACCCCTTAAAATGTAGCTAAAGGTTGCAGCTTTATCAAATTAAATCAATAATTCCATTACTATTCGGCAATCATGAACAGATCGATGCGCAAGAGTGACATTAAATGGCTGCCTACTGCAAAATCGATATCAAAATGCTTGTAAAATATGAATTTATATGTTTATTTTAAAAGTAATACCCTTAAAACCTAGCTTAAAATCCAAACGCGTATGGTTACCTTAATAAAAACCCCTTAAAATGTAGCTAAAGGTTGCAGCTTTATCAAATTAAATCAATAATTCCATTACTATTCGGCAATCATGAACAGATCGATGCGCAAGAGTGACATTAAATGGCTGCCTACTGCAAAATCGATATCAAAATGCTTGTAAAATATGAATTTATATGTTTATTTTAAAAGTAATACCCTTAAAACCTAGCTTAAAATCCAAACGCGTATGGTTACCTTAATAAAAACCCCTTAAAATGTAGCTAAAGGTTGCAGCTTTATCAAATTAAATCAATAATTCCATTACTATTCGGCAATCATGAACAGATCGATGCGCAAGAGTGACATTAAATGGCTGCCTACTGCAAAATCGATATCAAAATGCTTGTAAAATATGAATTTATATGTTTATTTTAAAAGTAATACCCTTAAAACCTAGCTTAAAATCCAAACGCGTATGGTTACCTTAATAAAAACCCCTTAAAATGTAGCTAAAGGTTGCAGCTTTATCAAATTAAATCAATAATTCCATTACTATTCGGCAATCATGAACAGATCGATGCGCAAGAGTGACATTAAATGGCTGCCTACTGCAAAATCGATATCAAAATGCTTGTAAAATATGAATTTATATGTTTATTTTAAAAGTAATACCCTTAAAACCTAGCTTAAAATCCAAACGCGTATGGTTACCTTAATAAAAACCCCTTAAAATGTAGCTAAAGGTTGCAGCTTTATCAAATTAAATCAATAATTCCATTACTATTCGGCAATCATGAACAGATCGATGCGCAAGAGTGACATTAAATGGCTGCCTACTGCAAAATCGATATCAAAATGCTTGTAAAATATGAATTTATATGTTTATTTTAAAAGTAATACCCTTAAAACCTAGCTTAAAATCCAAACGCGTATGGTTACCTTAATAAAAACCCCTTAAAATGTAGCTAAAGGTTGCAGCTTTATCAAATTAAATCAATAATTCCATTACTATTCGGCAATCATGAACAGATCGATGCGCAAGAGTGACATTAAATGGCTGCCTACTGCAAAATCGATATCAAAATGCTTGTAAAATATGAATTTATATGTTTATTTTAAAAGTAATACCCTTAAAACCTAGCTTAAAATCCAAACGCGTATGGTTACCTTAATAAAAACCCCTTAAAATGTAGCTAAAGGTTGCAGCTTTATCAAATTAAATCAATAATTCCATTACTATTCGGCAATCATGAACAGATCGATGCGCAAGAGTGACATTAAATGGCTGCCTACTGCAAAATCGATATCAAAATGCTTGTAAAATATGAATTTATATGTTTATTTTAAAAGTAATACCCTTAAAACCTAGCTTAAAATCCAAACGCGTATGGTTACCTTAATAAAAACCCCTTAAAATGTAGCTAAAGGTTGCAGCTTTATCAAATTAAATCAATAATTCCATTACTATTCGGCAATCATGAACAGATCGATGCGCAAGAGTGACATTAAATGGCTGCCTACTGCAAAATCGATATCAAAATGCTTGTAAAATATGAATTTATATGTTTATTTTAAAAGTAATACCCTTAAAACCTAGCTTAAAATCCAAACGCGTATGGTTACCTTAATAAAAACCCCTTAAAATGTAGCTAAAGGTTGCAGCTTTATCAAATTAAATCAATAATTCCATTACTATTCGGCAATCATGAACAGATCGATGCGCAAGAGTGACATTAAATGGCTGCCTACTGCAAAATCGATATCAAAATGCTTGTAAAATATGAATTTATATGTTTATTTTAAAAGTAATACCCTTAAAACCTAGCTTAAAATCCAAACGCGTATGGTTACCTTAATAAAAACCCCTTAAAATGTAGCTAAAGGTTGCAGCTTTATCAAATTAAATCAATAATTCCATTACTATTCGGCAATCATGAACAGATCGATGCGCAAGAGTGACATTAAATGGCTGCCTACTGCAAAATCGATATCAAAATGCTTGTAAAATATGAATTTATATGTTTATTTTAAAAGTAATACCCTTAAAACCTAGCTTAAAATCCAAACGCGTATGGTTACCTTAATAAAAACCCCTTAAAATGTAGCTAAAGGTTGCAGCTTTATCAAATTAAATCAATAATTCCATTACTATTCGGCAATCATGAACAGATCGATGCGCAAGAGTGACATTAAATGGCTGCCTACTGCAAAATCGATATCAAAATGCTTGTAAAATATGAATTTATATGTTTATTTTAAAAGTAATACCCTTAAAACCTAGCTTAAAATCCAAACGCGTATGGTTACCTTAATAAAAACCCCTTAAAATGTAGCTAAAGGTTGCAGCTTTATCAAATTAAATCAATAATTCCATTACTATTCGGCAATCATGAACAGATCGATGCGCAAGAGTGACATTAAATGGCTGCCTACTGCAAAATCGATATCAAAATGCTTGTAAAATATGAATTTATATGTTTATTTTAAAAGTAATACCCTTAAAACCTAGCTTAAAATCCAAACGCGTATGGTTACCTTAATAAAAACCCCTTAAAATGTAGCTAAAGGTTGCAGCTTTATCAAATTAAATCAATAATTCCATTACTATTCGGCAATCATGAACAGATCGATGCGCAAGAGTGACATTAAATGGCTGCCTACTGCAAAATCGATATCAAAATGCTTGTAAAATATGAATTTATATGTTTATTTTAAAAGTAATACCCTTAAAACCTAGCTTAAAATCCAAACGCGTATGGTTACCTTAATAAAAACCCCTTAAAATGTAGCTAAAGGTTGCAGCTTTATCAAATTAAATCAATAATTCCATTACTATTCGGCAATCATGAACAGATCGATGCGCAAGAGTGACATTAAATGGCTGCCTACTGCAAAATCGATATCAAAATGCTTGTAAAATATGAATTTATATGTTTATTTTAAAAGTAATACCCTTAAAACCTAGCTTAAAATCCAAACGCGTATGGTTACCTTAATAAAAACCCCTTAAAATGTAGCTAAAGGTTGCAGCTTTATCAAATTAAATCAATAATTCCATTACTATTCGGCAATCATGAACAGATCGATGCGCAAGAGTGACATTAAATGGCTGCCTACTGCAAAATCGATATCAAAATGCTTGTAAAATATGAATTTATATGTTTATTTTAAAAGTAATACCCTTAAAACCTAGCTTAAAATCCAAACGCGTATGGTTACCTTAATAAAAACCCCTTAAAATGTAGCTAAAGGTTGCAGCTTTATCAAATTAAATCAATAATTCCATTACTATTCGGCAATCATGAACAGATCGATGCGCAAGAGTGACATTAAATGGCTGCCTACTGCAAAATCGATATCAAAATGCTTGTAAAATATGAATTTATATGTTTATTTTAAAAGTAATACCCTTAAAACCTAGCTTAAAATCCAAACGCGTATGGTTACCTTAATAAAAACCCCTTAAAATGTAGCTAAAGGTTGCAGCTTTATCAAATTAAATCAATAATTCCATTACTATTCGGCAATCATGAACAGATCGATGCGCAAGAGTGACATTAAATGGCTGCCTACTGCAAAATCGATATCAAAATGCTTGTAAAATATGAATTTATATGTTTATTTTAAAAGTAATACCCTTAAAACCTAGCTTAAAATCCAAACGCGTATGGTTACCTTAATAAAAACCCCTTAAAATGTAGCTAAAGGTTGCAGCTTTATCAAATTAAATCAATAATTCCATTACTATTCGGCAATCATGAACAGATCGATGCGCAAGAGTGACATTAAATGGCTGCCTACTGCAAAATCGATATCAAAATGCTTGTAAAATATGAATTTATATGTTTATTTTAAAAGTAATACCCTTAAAACCTAGCGGTATAAAATGCTTGTAAAAATATGAATTTATATGTTTATTTTAAAAGTAATACCCTTTAAAACCTAGCTTAAAATCCAAACGGGTATGGTTACCTTAATAAAAACCCCTTAAAATGTAGCTAAAGGTTTGCCAGCTTTATCCAAATTAAATCAATATTCGATACCAAAATGCTTGTAAAATATGAATTTATATGTTTATTTTAAAAGTAATACCCTTAAAACCTAGCTTAAAATCCAAACGCGTATGGTTACCTTAATAAAAACCCCTTAAAATGTAGCTAAAGGTTGCAGCTTTATCAAATTAAATCAATAATTCCATTACTATTCGGCAATCATGAACAGATCGATGCGCAAGAGTGACATTAAATGGCTGCCTACTGCAAAATCGATATCAAAATGCTTGTAAAATATGAATTTATATGTTTATTTTAAAAGTAATACCCTTAAAACCTAGCTTAAAATCCAAACGCGTATGGTTACCTTAATAAAAACCCCTTAAAATGTAGCTAAAGGTTGCAGCTTTATCAAATTAAATCAATAATTCCATTACTATTCGGCAATCATGAACAGATCGATGCGCAAGAGTGACATTAAATGGCTGCCTACTGCAAAATCGATATCAAAATGCTTGTAAAATATGAATTTATATGTTTATTTTAAAAGTAATACCCTTAAAACCTAGCTTAAAATCCAAACGCGTATGGTTACCTTAATAAAAACCCCTTAAAATGTAGCTAAAGGTTGCAGCTTTATCAAATTAAATCAATAATTCCATTACTATTCGGCAATCATGAACAGATCGATGCGCAAGAGTGACATTAAATGGCTGCCTACTGCAAAATCGATATCAAAATGCTTGTAAAATATGAATTTATATGTTTATTTTAAAAGTAATACCCTTAAAACCTAGCTTAAAATCCAAACGCGTATGGTTACCTTAATAAAAACCCCTTAAAATGTAGCTAAAGGTTGCAGCTTTATCAAATTAAATCAATAATTCCATTACTATTCGGCAATCATGAACAGATCGATGCGCAAGAGTGACATTAAATGGCTGCCTACTGCAAAATCGATATCAAAATGCTTGTAAAATATGAATTTATATGTTTATTTTAAAAGTAATACCCTTAAAACCTAGCTTAAAATCCAAACGCGTATGGTTACCTTAATAAAAACCCCTTAAAATGTAGCTAAAGGTTGCAGCTTTATCAAATTAAATCAATAATTCCATTACTATTCGGCAATCATGAACAGATCGATGCGCAAGAGTGACATTAAATGGCTGCCTACTGCAAAATCGATATCAAAATGCTTGTAAAATATGAATTTATATGTTTATTTTAAAAGTAATACCCTTAAAACCTAGCTTAAAATCCAAACGCGTATGGTTACCTTAATAAAAACCCCTTAAAATGTAGCTAAAGGTTGCAGCTTTATCAAATTAAATCAATAATTCCATTACTATTCGGCAATCATGAACAGATCGATGCGCAAGAGTGACATTAAATGGCTGCCTACTGCAAAATCGATATCAAAATGCTTGTAAAATATGAATTTATATGTTTATTTTAAAAGTAATACCCTTAAAACCTAGCTTAAAATCCAAACGCGTATGGTTACCTTAATAAAAACCCCTTAAAATGTAGCTAAAGGTTGCAGCTTTATCAAATTAAATCAATAATTCCATTACTATTCGGCAATCATGAACAGATCGATGCGCAAGAGTGACATTAAATGGCTGCCTACTGCAAAATCGATATCAAAATGCTTGTAAAATATGAATTTATATGTTTATTTTAAAAGTAATACCCTTAAAACCTAGCTTAAAATCCAAACGCGTATGGTTACCTTAATAAAAACCCCTTAAAATGTAGCTAAAGGTTGCAGCTTTATCAAATTAAATCAATAATTCCATTACTATTCGGCAATCATGAACAGATCGATGCGCAAGAGTGACATTAAATGGCTGCCTACTGCAAAATCGATATCAAAATGCTTGTAAAATATGAATTTATATGTTTATTTTAAAAGTAATACCCTTAAAACCTAGCTTAAAATCCAAACGCGTATGGTTACCTTAATAAAAACCCCTTAAAATGTAGCTAAAGGTTGCAGCTTTATCAAATTAAATCAATAATTCCATTACTATTCGGCAATCATGAACAGATCGATGCGCAAGAGTGACATTAAATGGCTGCCTACTGCAAAATCGATATCAAAATGCTTGTAAAATATGAATTTATATGTTTATTTTAAAAGTAATACCCTTAAAACCTAGCTTAAAATCCAAACGCGTATGGTTACCTTAATAAAAACCCCTTAAAATGTAGCTAAAGGTTGCAGCTTTATCAAATTAAATCAATAATTCCATTACTATTCGGCAATCATGAACAGATCGATGCGCAAGAGTGACATTAAATGGCTGCCTACTGCAAAATCGATATCAAAATGCTTGTAAAATATGAATTTATATGTTTATTTTAAAAGTAATACCCTTAAAACCTAGCTTAAAATCCAAACGCGTATGGTTACCTTAATAAAAACCCCTTAAAATGTAGCTAAAGGTTGCAGCTTTATCAAATTAAATCAATAATTCCATTACTATTCGGCAATCATGAACAGATCGATGCGCAAGAGTGACATTAAATGGCTGCCTACTGCAAAATCGATATCAAAATGCTTGTAAAATATGAATTTATATGTTTATTTTAAAAGTAATACCCTTAAAACCTAGCTTAAAATCCAAACGCGTATGGTTACCTTAATAAAAACCCCTTAAAATGTAGCTAAAGGTTGCAGCTTTATCAAATTAAATCAATAATTCCATTACTATTCGGCAATCATGAACAGATCGATGCGCAAGAGTGACATTAAATGGCTGCCTACTGCAAAATCGATATCAAAATGCTTGTAAAATATGAATTTATATGTTTATTTTAAAAGTAATACCCTTAAAACCTAGCTTAAAATCCAAACGCGTATGGTTACCTTAATAAAAACCCCTTAAAATGTAGCTAAAGGTTGCAGCTTTATCAAATTAAATCAATAATTCCATTACTATTCGGCAATCATGAACAGATCGATGCGCAAGAGTGACATTAAATGGCTGCCTACTGCAAAATCGATATCAAAATGCTTGTAAAATATGAATTTATATGTTTATTTTAAAAGTAATACCCTTAAAACCTAGCTTAAAATCCAAACGCGTATGGTTACCTTAATAAAAACCCCTTAAAATGTAGCTAAAGGTTGCAGCTTTATCAAATTAAATCAATAATTCCATTACTATTCGGCAATCATGAACAGATCGATGCGCAAGAGTGACATTAAATGGCTGCCTACTGCAAAATCGATATCAAAATGCTTGTAAAATATGAATTTATATGTTTATTTTAAAAGTAATACCCTTAAAACCTAGCTTAAAATCCAAACGCGTATGGTTACCTTAATAAAAACCCCTTAAAATGTAGCTAAAGGTTGCAGCTTTATCAAATTAAATCAATAATTCCATTACTATTCGGCAATCATGAACAGATCGATGCGCAAGAGTGACATTAAATGGCTGCCTACTGCAAAATCGATATCAAAATGCTTGTAAAATATGAATTTATATGTTTATTTTAAAAGTAATACCCTTAAAACCTAGCTTAAAATCCAAACGCGTATGGTTACCTTAATAAAAACCCCTTAAAATGTAGCTAAAGGTTGCAGCTTTATCAAATTAAATCAATAATTCCATTACTATTCGGCAATCATGAACAGATCGATGCGCAAGAGTGACATTAAATGGCTGCCTACTGCAAAATCGATATCAAAATGCTTGTAAAATATGAATTTATATGTTTATTTTAAAAGTAATACCCTTAAAACCTAGCTTAAAATCCAAACGCGTATGGTTACCTTAATAAAAACCCCTTAAAATGTAGCTAAAGGTTGCAGCTTTATCAAATTAAATCAATAATTCCATTACTATTCGGCAATCATGAACAGATCGATGCGCAAGAGTGACATTAAATGGCTGCCTACTGCAAAATCGATATCAAAATGCTTGTAAAATATGAATTTATATGTTTATTTTAAAAGTAATACCCTTAAAACCTAGCTTAAAATCCAAACGCGTATGGTTACCTTAATAAAAACCCCTTAAAATGTAGCTAAAGGTTGCAGCTTTATCAAATTAAATCAATAATTCCATTACTATTCGGCAATCATGAACAGATCGATGCGCAAGAGTGACATTAAATGGCTGCCTACTGCAAAATCGATATCAAAATGCTTGTAAAATATGAATTTATATGTTTATTTTAAAAGTAATACCCTTAAAACCTAGCTTAAAATCCAAACGCGTATGGTTACCTTAATAAAAACCCCTTAAAATGTAGCTAAAGGTTGCAGCTTTATCAAATTAAATCAATAATTCCATTACTATTCGGCAATCATGAACAGATCGATGCGCAAGAGTGACATTAAATGGCTGCCTACTGCAAAATCGATATCAAAATGCTTGTAAAATATGAATTTATATGTTTATTTTAAAAGTAATACCCTTAAAACCTAGCTTAAAATCCAAACGCGTATGGTTACCTTAATAAAAACCCCTTAAAATGTAGCTAAAGGTTGCAGCTTTATCAAATTAAATCAATAATTCCATTACTATTCGGCAATCATGAACAGATCGATGCGCAAGAGTGACATTAAATGGCTGCCTACTGCAAAATCGATATCAAAATGCTTGTAAAATATGAATTTATATGTTTATTTTAAAAGTAATACCCTTAAAACCTAGCTTAAAATCCAAACGCGTATGGTTACCTTAATAAAAACCCCTTAAAATGTAGCTAAAGGTTGCAGCTTTATCAAATTAAATCAATAATTCCATTACTATTCGGCAATCATGAACAGATCGATGCGCAAGAGTGACATTAAATGGCTGCCTACTGCAAAATCGATATCAAAATGCTTGTAAAATATGAATTTATATGTTTATTTTAAAAGTAATACCCTTAAAACCTAGCTTAAAATCCAAACGCGTATGGTTACCTTAATAAAAACCCCTTAAAATGTAGCTAAAGGTTGCAGCTTTATCAAATTAAATCAATAATTCCATTACTATTCGGCAATCATGAACAGATCGATGCGCAAGAGTGACATTAAATGGCTGCCTACTGCAAAATCGATATCAAAATGCTTGTAAAATATGAATTTATATGTTTATTTTAAAAGTAATACCCTTAAAACCTAGCTTAAAATCCAAACGCGTATGGTTACCTTAATAAAAACCCCTTAAAATGTAGCTAAAGGTTGCAGCTTTATCAAATTAAATCAATAATTCCATTACTATTCGGCAATCATGAACAGATCGATGCGCAAGAGTGACATTAAATGGCTGCCTACTGCAAAATCGATATCAAAATGCTTGTAAAATATGAATTTATATGTTTATTTTAAAAGTAATACCCTTAAAACCTAGCTTAAAATCCAAACGCGTATGGTTACCTTAATAAAAACCCCTTAAAATGTAGCTAAAGGTTGCAGCTTTATCAAATTAAATCAATAATTCCATTACTATTCGGCAATCATGAACAGATCGATGCGCAAGAGTGACATTAAATGGCTGCCTACTGCAAAATCGATATCAAAATGCTTGTAAAATATGAATTTATATGTTTATTTTAAAAGTAATACCCTTAAAACCTAGCTTAAAATCCAAACGCGTATGGTTACCTTAATAAAAACCCCTTAAAATGTAGCTAAAGGTTGCAGCTTTATCAAATTAAATCAATAATTCCATTACTATTCGGCAATCATGAACAGATCGATGCGCAAGAGTGACATTAAATGGCTGCCTACTGCAAAATCGATATCAAAATGCTTGTAAAATATGAATTTATATGTTTATTTTAAAAGTAATACCCTTAAAACCTAGCTTAAAATCCAAACGCGTATGGTTACCTTAATAAAAACCCCTTAAAATGTAGCTAAAGGTTGCAGCTTTATCAAATTAAATCAATAATTCCATTACTATTCGGCAATCATGAACAGATCGATGCGCAAGAGTGACATTAAATGGCTGCCTACTGCAAAATCGATATCAAAATGCTTGTAAAATATGAATTTATATGTTTATTTTAAAAGTAATACCCTTAAAACCTAGCTTAAAATCCAAACGCGTATGGTTACCTTAATAAAAACCCCTTAAAATGTAGCTAAAGGTTGCAGCTTTATCAAATTAAATCAATAATTCCATTACTATTCGGCAATCATGAACAGATCGATGCGCAAGAGTGACATTAAATGGCTGCCTACTGCAAAATCGATATCAAAATGCTTGTAAAATATGAATTTATATGTTTATTTTAAAAGTAATACCCTTAAAACCTAGCTTAAAATCCAAACGCGTATGGTTACCTTAATAAAAACCCCTTAAAATGTAGCTAAAGGTTGCAGCTTTATCAAATTAAATCAATAATTCCATTACTATTCGGCAATCATGAACAGATCGATGCGCAAGAGTGACATTAAATGGCTGCCTACTGCAAAATCGATATCAAAATGCTTGTAAAATATGAATTTATATGTTTATTTTAAAAGTAATACCCTTAAAACCTAGCTTAAAATCCAAACGCGTATGGTTACCTTAATAAAAACCCCTTAAAATGTAGCTAAAGGTTGCAGCTTTATCAAATTAAATCAATAATTCCATTACTATTCGGCAATCATGAACAGATCGATGCGCAAGAGTGACATTAAATGGCTGCCTACTGCAAAATCGATATCAAAATGCTTGTAAAATATGAATTTATATGTTTATTTTAAAAGTAATACCCTTAAAACCTAGCTTAAAATCCAAACGCGTATGGTTACCTTAATAAAAACCCCTTAAAATGTAGCTAAAGGTTGCAGCTTTATCAAATTAAATCAATAATTCCATTACTATTCGGCAATCATGAACAGATCGATGCGCAAGAGTGACATTAAATGGCTGCCTACTGCAAAATCGATATCAAAATGCTTGTAAAATATGAATTTATATGTTTATTTTAAAAGTAATACCCTTAAAACCTAGCTTAAAATCCAAACGCGTATGGTTACCTTAATAAAAACCCCTTAAAATGTAGCTAAAGGTTGCAGCTTTATCAAATTAAATCAATAATTCCATTACTATTCGGCAATCATGAACAGATCGATGCGCAAGAGTGACATTAAATGGCTGCCTACTGCAAAATCGATATCAAAATGCTTGTAAAATATGAATTTATATGTTTATTTTAAAAGTAATACCCTTAAAACCTAGCTTAAAATCCAAACGCGTATGGTTACCTTAATAAAAACCCCTTAAAATGTAGCTAAAGGTTGCAGCTTTATCAAATTAAATCAATAATTCCATTACTATTCGGCAATCATGAACAGATCGATGCGCAAGAGTGACATTAAATGGCTGCCTACTGCAAAATCGATATCAAAATGCTTGTAAAATATGAATTTATATGTTTATTTTAAAAGTAATACCCTTAAAACCTAGCTTAAAATCCAAACGCGTATGGTTACCTTAATAAAAACCCCTTAAAATGTAGCTAAAGGTTGCAGCTTTATCAAATTAAATCAATAATTCCATTACTATTCGGCAATCATGAACAGATCGATGCGCAAGAGTGACATTAAATGGCTGCCTACTGCAAAATCGATATCAAAATGCTTGTAAAATATGAATTTATATGTTTATTTTAAAAGTAATACCCTTAAAACCTAGCTTAAAATCCAAACGCGTATGGTTACCTTAATAAAAACCCCTTAAAATGTAGCTAAAGGTTGCAGCTTTATCAAATTAAATCAATAATTCCATTACTATTCGGCAATCATGAACAGATCGATGCGCAAGAGTGACATTAAATGGCTGCCTACTGCAAAATCGATATCAAAATGCTTGTAAAATATGAATTTATATGTTTATTTTAAAAGTAATACCCTTAAAACCTAGCTTAAAATCCAAACGCGTATGGTTACCTTAATAAAAACCCCTTAAAATGTAGCTAAAGGTTGCAGCTTTATCAAATTAAATCAATAATTCCATTACTATTCGGCAATCATGAACAGATCGATGCGCAAGAGTGACATTAAATGGCTGCCTACTGCAAAATCGATATCAAAATGCTTGTAAAATATGAATTTATATGTTTATTTTAAAAGTAATACCCTTAAAACCTAGCTTAAAATCCAAACGCGTATGGTTACCTTAATAAAAACCCCTTAAAATGTAGCTAAAGGTTGCAGCTTTATCAAATTAAATCAATAATTCCATTACTATTCGGCAATCATGAACAGATCGATGCGCAAGAGTGACATTAAATGGCTGCCTACTGCAAAATCGATATCAAAATGCTTGTAAAATATGAATTTATATGTTTATTTTAAAAGTAATACCCTTAAAACCTAGCTTAAAATCCAAACGCGTATGGTTACCTTAATAAAAACCCCTTAAAATGTAGCTAAAGGTTGCAGCTTTATCAAATTAAATCAATAATTCCATTACTATTCGGCAATCATGAACAGATCGATGCGCAAGAGTGACATTAAATGGCTGCCTACTGCAAAATCGATATCAAAATGCTTGTAAAATATGAATTTATATGTTTATTTTAAAAGTAATACCCTTAAAACCTAGCTTAAAATCCAAACGCGTATGGTTACCTTAATAAAAACCCCTTAAAATGTAGCTAAAGGTTGCAGCTTTATCAAATTAAATCAATAATTCCATTACTATTCGGCAATCATGAACAGATCGATGCGCAAGAGTGACATTAAATGGCTGCCTACTGCAAAATCGATATCAAAATGCTTGTAAAATATGAATTTATATGTTTATTTTAAAAGTAATACCCTTAAAACCTAGCTTAAAATCCAAACGCGTATGGTTACCTTAATAAAAACCCCTTAAAATGTAGCTAAAGGTTGCAGCTTTATCAAATTAAATCAATAATTCCATTACTATTCGGCAATCATGAACAGATCGATGCGCAAGAGTGACATTAAATGGCTGCCTACTGCAAAATCGATATCAAAATGCTTGTAAAATATGAATTTATATGTTTATTTTAAAAGTAATACCCTTAAAACCTAGCTTAAAATCCAAACGCGTATGGTTACCTTAATAAAAACCCCTTAAAATGTAGCTAAAGGTTGCAGCTTTATCAAATTAAATCAATAATTCCATTACTATTCGGCAATCATGAACAGATCGATGCGCAAGAGTGACATTAAATGGCTGCCTACTGCAAAATCGATATCAAAATGCTTGTAAAATATGAATTTATATGTTTATTTTAAAAGTAATACCCTTAAAACCTAGCTTAAAATCCAAACGCGTATGGTTACCTTAATAAAAACCCCTTAAAATGTAGCTAAAGGTTGCAGCTTTATCAAATTAAATCAATAATTCCATTACTATTCGGCAATCATGAACAGATCGATGCGCAAGAGTGACATTAAATGGCTGCCTACTGCAAAATCGATATCAAAATGCTTGTAAAATATGAATTTATATGTTTATTTTAAAAGTAATACCCTTAAAACCTAGCTTAAAATCCAAACGCGTATGGTTACCTTAATAAAAACCCCTTAAAATGTAGCTAAAGGTTGCAGCTTTATCAAATTAAATCAATAATTCCATTACTATTCGGCAATCATGAACAGATCGATGCGCAAGAGTGACATTAAATGGCTGCCTACTGCAAAATCGATATCAAAATGCTTGTAAAATATGAATTTATATGTTTATTTTAAAAGTAATACCCTTAAAACCTAGCTTAAAATCCAAACGCGTATGGTTACCTTAATAAAAACCCCTTAAAATGTAGCTAAAGGTTGCAGCTTTATCAAATTAAATCAATAATTCCATTACTATTCGGCAATCATGAACAGATCGATGCGCAAGAGTGACATTAAATGGCTGCCTACTGCAAAATCGATATCAAAATGCTTGTAAAATATGAATTTATATGTTTATTTTAAAAGTAATACCCTTAAAACCTAGCTTAAAATCCAAACGCGTATGGTTACCTTAATAAAAACCCCTTCAAATGTAGCTAAAGGTTGCAGCTTTATCAAATTAAATCAATAATTCCATTACTATTCGGCAATCATGAACAGATCGATGCGCAAGAGTGACATTAAATGGCTGCCTACTGCAAAATCGATATCAAAATGCTTGTAAAATATGAATTTATATGTTTATTTTAAAAGTAATACCCTTAAAACCTAGCTTAAAATCCAAACGCGTATGGTTACCTTAATAAAAACCCCTTAAAATGTAGCTAAAGGTTGCAGCTTTATCAAATTAAATCAATAATTCCATTACTATTCGGCAATCATGAACAGATCGATGCGCAAGAGTGACATTAAATGGCTGCCTACTGCAAAATCGATATCAAAATGCTTGTAAAATATGAATTTATATGTTTATTTTAAAAGTAATACCCTTAAAACCTAGCTTAAAATCCAAACGCGTATGGTTACCTTAATAAAAACCCCTTAAAATGTAGCTAAAGGTTGCAGCTTTATCAAATTAAATCAATAATTCCATTACTATTCGGCAATCATGAACAGATCGATGCGCAAGAGTGACATTAAATGGCTGCCTACTGCAAAATCGATATCAAAATGCTTGTAAAATATGAATTTATATGTTTATTTTAAAAGTAATACCCTTAAAACCTAGCTTAAAATCCAAACGCGTATGGTTACCTTAATAAAAACCCCTTAAAATGTAGCTAAAGGTTGCAGCTTTATCAAATTAAATCAATAATTCCATTACTATTCGGCAATCATGAACAGATCGATGCGCAAGAGTGACATTAAATGGCTGCCTACTGCAAAATCGATATCAAAATGCTTGTAAAATATGAATTTATATGTTTATTTTAAAAGTAATACCCTTAAAACCTAGCTTAAAATCCAAACGCGTATGGTTACCTTAATAAAAACCCCTTAAAATGTAGCTAAAGGTTGCAGCTTTATCAAATTAAATCAATAATTCCATTACTATTCGGCAATCATGAACAGATCGATGCGCAAGAGTGACATTAAATGGCTGCCTACTGCAAAATCGATATCAAAATGCTTGTAAAATATGAATTTATATGTTTATTTTAAAAGTAATACCCTTAAAACCTAGCTTAAAATCCAAACGCGTATGGTTACCTTAATAAAAACCCCTTAAAATGTAGCTAAAGGTTGCAGCTTTATCAAATTAAATCAATAATTCCATTACTATTCGGCAATCATGAACAGATCGATGCGCAAGAGTGACATTAAATGGCTGCCTACTGCAAAATCGATATCAAAATGCTTGTAAAATATGAATTTATATGTTTATTTTAAAAGTAATACCCTTAAAACCTAGCTTAAAATCCAAACGCGTATGGTTACCTTAATAAAAACCCCTTAAAATGTAGCTAAAGGTTGCAGCTTTATCAAATTAAATCAATAATTCCATTACTATTCGGCAATCATGAACAGATCGATGCGCAAGAGTGACATTAAATGGCTGCCTACTGCAAAATCGATATCAAAATGCTTGTAAAATATGAATTTATATGTTTATTTTAAAAGTAATACCCTTAAAACCTAGCTTAAAATCCAAACGCGTATGGTTACCTTAATAAAAACCCCTTAAAATGTAGCTAAAGGTTGCAGCTTTATCAAATTAAATCAATAATTCCATTACTATTCGGCAATCATGAACAGATCGATGCGCAAGAGTGACATTAAATGGCTGCCTACTGCAAAATCGATATCAAAATGCTTGTAAAATATGAATTTATATGTTTATTTTAAAAGTAATACCCTTAAAACCTAGCTTAAAATCCAAACGCGTATGGTTACCTTAATAAAAACCCCTTAAAATGTAGCTAAAGGTTGCAGCTTTATCAAATTAAATCAATAATTCCATTACTATTCGGCAATCATGAACAGATCGATGCGCAAGAGTGACATTAAATGGCTGCCTACTGCAAAATCGATATCAAAATGCTTGTAAAATATGAATTTATATGTTTATTTTAAAAGTAATACCCTTAAAACCTAGCTTAAAATCCAAACGCGTATGGTTACCTTAATAAAAACCCCTTAAAATGTAGCTAAAGGTTGCAGCTTTATCAAATTAAATCAATAATTCCATTACTATTCGGCAATCATGAACAGATCGATGCGCAAGAGTGACATTAAATGGCTGCCTACTGCAAAATCGATATCAAAATGCTTGTAAAATATGAATTTATATGTTTATTTTAAAAGTAATACCCTTAAAACCTAGCTTAAAATCCAAACGCGTATGGTTACCTTAATAAAAACCCCTTAAAATGTAGCTAAAGGTTGCAGCTTTATCAAATTAAATCAATAATTCCATTACTATTCGGCAATCATGAACAGATCGATGCGCAAGAGTGACATTAAATGGCTGCCTACTGCAAAATCGATATCAAAATGCTTGTAAAATATGAATTTATATGTTTATTTTAAAAGTAATACCCTTAAAACCTAGCTTAAAATCCAAACGCGTATGGTTACCTTAATAAAAACCCCTTAAAATGTAGCTAAAGGTTGCAGCTTTATCAAATTAAATCAATAATTCCATTACTATTCGGCAATCATGAACAGATCGATGCGCAAGAGTGACATTAAATGGCTGCCTACTGCAAAATCGATATCAAAATGCTTGTAAAATATGAATTTATATGTTTATTTTAAAAGTAATACCCTTAAAACCTAGCTTAAAATCCAAACGCGTATGGTTACCTTAATAAAAACCCCTTAAAATGTAGCTAAAGGTTGCAGCTTTATCAAATTAAATCAATAATTCCATTACTATTCGGCAATCATGAACAGATCGATGCGCAAGAGTGACATTAAATGGCTGCCTACTGCAAAATCGATATCAAAATGCTTGTAAAATATGAATTTATATGTTTATTTTAAAAGTAATACCCTTAAAACCTAGCTTAAAATCCAAACGCGTATGGTTACCTTAATAAAAACCCCTTAAAATGTAGCTAAAGGTTGCAGCTTTATCAAATTAAATCAATAATTCCATTACTATTCGGCAATCATGAACAGATCGATGCGCAAGAGTGACATTAAATGGCTGCCTACTGCAAAATCGATATCAAAATGCTTGTAAAATATGAATTTATATGTTTATTTTAAAAGTAATACCCTTAAAACCTAGCTTAAAATCCAAACGCGTATGGTTACCTTAATAAAAACCCCTTAAAATGTAGCTAAAGGTTGCAGCTTTATCAAATTAAATCAATAATTCCATTACTATTCGGCAATCATGAACAGATCGATGCGCAAGAGTGACATTAAATGGCTGCCTACTGCAAAATCGATATCAAAATGCTTGTAAAATATGAATTTATATGTTTATTTTAAAAGTAATACCCTTAAAACCTAGCTTAAAATCCAAACGCGTATGGTTACCTTAATAAAAACCCCTTAAAATGTAGCTAAAGGTTGCAGCTTTATCAAATTAAATCAATAATTCCATTACTATTCGGCAATCATGAACAGATCGATGCGCAAGAGTGACATTAAATGGCTGCCTACTGCAAAATCGATATCAAAATGCTTGTAAAATATGAATTTATATGTTTATTTTAAAAGTAATACCCTTAAAACCTAGCTTAAAATCCAAACGCGTATGGTTACCTTAATAAAAACCCCTTAAAATGTAGCTAAAGGTTGCAGCTTTATCAAATTAAATCAATAATTCCATTACTATTCGGCAATCATGAACAGATCGATGCGCAAGAGTGACATTAAATGGCTGCCTACTGCAAAATCGATATCAAAATGCTTGTAAAATATGAATTTATATGTTTATTTTAAAAGTAATACCCTTAAAACCTAGCTTAAAATCCAAACGCGTATGGTTACCTTAATAAAAACCCCTTAAAATGTAGCTAAAGGTTGCAGCTTTATCAAATTAAATCAATAATTCCATTACTATTCGGCAATCATGAACAGATCGATGCGCAAGAGTGACATTAAATGGCTGCCTACTGCAAAATCGATATCAAAATGCTTGTAAAATATGAATTTATATGTTTATTTTAAAAGTAATACCCTTAAAACCTAGCTTAAAATCCAAACGCGTATGGTTACCTTAATAAAAACCCCTTAAAATGTAGCTAAAGGTTGCAGCTTTATCAAATTAAATCAATAATTCCATTACTATTCGGCAATCATGAACAGATCGATGCGCAAGAGTGACATTAAATGGCTGCCTACTGCAAAATCGATATCAAAATGCTTGTAAAATATGAATTTATATGTTTATTTTAAAAGTAATACCCTTAAAACCTAGCTTAAAATCCAAACGCGTATGGTTACCTTAATAAAAACCCCTTAAAATGTAGCTAAAGGTTGCAGCTTTATCAAATTAAATCAATAATTCCATTACTATTCGGCAATCATGAACAGATCGATGCGCAAGAGTGACATTAAATGGCTGCCTACTGCAAAATCGATATCAAAATGCTTGTAAAATATGAATTTATATGTTTATTTTAAAAGTAATACCCTTAAAACCTAGCTTAAAATCCAAACGCGTATGGTTACCTTAATAAAAACCCCTTAAAATGTAGCTAAAGGTTGCAGCTTTATCAAATTAAATCAATAATTCCATTACTATTCGGCAATCATGAACAGATCGATGCGCAAGAGTGACATTAAATGGCTGCCTACTGCAAAATCGATATCAAAATGCTTGTAAAATATGAATTTATATGTTTATTTTAAAAGTAATACCCTTAAAACCTAGCTTAAAATCCAAACGCGTATGGTTACCTTAATAAAAACCCCTTAAAATGTAGCTAAAGGTTGCAGCTTTATCAAATTAAATCAATAATTCCATTACTATTCGGCAATCATGAACAGATCGATGCGCAAGAGTGACATTAAATGGCTGCCT